>OX578148.1:111180150-111371379 GCA_951213105.1 Amaurobius ferox
TCACAAAAGAAAAAAAAAAGTTTCAGAAATCACATTGTTTGGAAAACACACTCCACATTTAGCTAATTCAATAGTAAAAAGGGGAAATATAAGAATTTTAAACATTTTTCTTTAATGCGGAGGGTCGTTCACCAAATTGTTGATTTGCCAAATATATATAAAAACACTCTTTTAAATAAGATGATATAACCAATTAGATACACGGAAAACAATTAAAATCAGAACTTGAAATTTAGTACAAGTAAAATAGTTTAATATAGTAGTGGTGGACATATTCCAAAATTTCAGTCATTTAATTGCAAAGTAAGAAACCCTTAAATACTCACGATTGTATAAATATGTATACTGATCAGGATTTGTTTATTATGACACCGTTGATTTACAGAGGATATTCAGCTAACCTATATCTAAATTACTAAAATCACAGTTTTGCGTGCATTACAAAAGCACATATTACTATAATTTTTATTCATTTATGCTATATTGTTGGTCACTTCATTATCAATTTCTCCCCAACAGCTGTATTTCTTGTGATATCATATACGCACTTCGATTCTCTGGGTAAAATAAATAAATGAAAATCTCATCGCGTGCAGTATTGTTCCCGCTGAAAAGTCACTTGGATGATTATTGGTACAGTAGGACTATATCAACTTTTCGATTTAACTCCCCCTATATATATATATATATATATATATATATATATGTATGTATGTATGTATGTATATATATATATGTATATTTATTAATAGTTTGAAAGCCCAATGAAAGAAAAATGAGATGCTGCAACTCGATAAACCTAACTTTCTAAAACACCCATAAAATAAAAGTATGAAACAACAAATCTTCAATCAAAAAGGAAAAAGTACAGATTACGACTCATCGAGTTAAAGAAAATCAACAATTTTCAATGGTATGGAAACGATAATAGAAAAACATAAAAAACCAAGCATTATTGCTATACACGTGGACAAGGGCTGGGCCTTAAAAAATGGACTTGTTCACTCCGCAAAACTCTTCTTCTAGTCAAAGTATTTTGACGAAGCCAATACAAAAAATCTGATGTGGGCAACACATGACTTTCCTTATATAATGTAATGAATTTACTACTTTTACAGTAAAAAAAATAGGTTTTTCTTACAGTAGATACTAATATTCTTTCCAAGATATTGAATTTTCGACAATTAGTCGTCATTTTCATTGATTTAGCGTCAGTTTTATCCATTTGGCGAGATTTTCGTTAATTTGGCAACATTTCAAAAAGTCGCCAAGTTGGCGACATTCCACCAAATTCGTCGCCAAAATCTCGCCAAGCGTTATGGACGAAGAAATAAGTTGTTCTTACAGCAGATAAATGACTATTGGCGTTCAAATACAAAAGTATTACTCAAAGTATCTTTTTTCATAAATGGAACGAGCTAGATCCACGAGAATGATGTCATCCAATTTATCGCATGGTATTACATATGAAAAGTGAACATGTTTCTCAATAGGAAATATTTTTTTTCATTTTATATGACTCTTTAATAATTTTTTTGAAAAATGTGAAATATCTCAAGAACGGTTCATGTTAGCGTTCTAAAATTAGCGTTCTAAAGTTAGCGTTCTATGTCAATCGTTTTCTAATGAAAAATTACATAAGAAATGTCTATTTGCGTAACTTTATTAGCGGTTTTGATTTTTTGATGATTTTTTCAAAATTTTAATCGAAAATTTAGGGGGAGTTCTGAACATTCGATTACGTATAAAAACGATAGGCTTCCAGTGTTTACGGATTGTGATTTTTGCACCAAATTTGGTTTACATCGGTCCATTCGTTCGTCAGTTATCGTCTCCACAGACTCACTGACACACAGACACACACACACACACACACACGCACAGACATCACTTCAAAAATGTTTGATTCGTGATCAGGGATGCTTGAAACGTGCTCTCCCGTCGAAAACTCGATTTCGAATTTTCGACCCCGTCACAATACTTTCCTTATATACATAATGTATAAGGAAAGTAAAAATATATATTTCTGAAGAAATAGATGGATTATATCTATAAACTATTTCTACTTGGACAACATACATAAAGAAGGAAAAATAAAAGAAAACATGAATACCTGGAAAAAGCACAGTATATGCCCGAACCAGTCGAACCCTGGAACCCTGAATGAAGAGACCAGTGTTGTCATTCGCAAAGGAAAAAGATATGATCTACTGTTGCCATTCGTAAGAAATGACAAACAGTAATTCGAAAAGGTTAGAAAAAATAATAATATACAAAAAAAGCTACAAAAAAGTGGGGTTAATAATAGTAAGGCTGATGTTGAAGAGGATGTAAGAATAAAAGTATTATAAATACAAGAGAAAGGTGATGTCTGGCTAATATAAGATACTATGAATAGAATTCATGAAGTAGGTATAATATTCATTGTTGTACATAAATTAAAAATGTGTTCAGCATCCAACTTTGTTTTCAGTATCTGACGCCCGATGCAACGTAAAGTTCCAGAATTCTCTATTGTTGTAAATCAGTTAAAAATGAGTCCAATATCCAGCTTTATTTTCAGTATCTGATGCCATGCGCAATGTAGATCTTCAGAATACTTCTCAAGTGGCTTGCATATTTGTAGCTTAGCCGAGCTTCTGAATATACAGTTTAAAAGATTTTAGTAATCAATATAATAATTATCTAAACATTTTTGGACTTTCCAGACCCTCTCCCCTTCTTTCCAGAAGCTCCTGGTGACTTAGAAGACAGAATCTTTGCCCACATATTGTATTAACCACGGGAGAGAACCTAGTTTGGGCAATTTTCGATGAAAACAACAAATCTCCAACGTAAGTGCCATGCATTTTTAAATTAAATAAATTTTATTTAAAAAGTTGCAATTTAATTAGTTAGTTTTCCTGTTTTTGATACGCTTAAATATCGGTAGTGATAGTGAAAAGTGTGAAATTAGATATAGTAACTATATAATATGCACTGAACTGATTGACTGATTGATTGGGTGACATATCAAAATTATCCAGCACCCACTAAAATCTTGCGATTTTGGTGTTATTCAATTCATCTCAATTTCAAGACCAAGGGGTAAATAAAACTGAACTTTCTAAAATTCGAAATATAGGTGAGAGTGTGAAGAGTTAATAGAAATTTCATTCAAAACCACTTTTTAAAATAATCGATCACTCCCACTCTAGTTAGAATCACGGTTTCGGACTCATTCAACGGAAAAATCTCATATTTTAATAAATGCGAATTTGGAACGACAATGCAAAAGAATAATAAAAAAAACCTCAAAATATCTTTGTTTCATTACATCATGTTTCATTACATCGAGTAGTTCTACTCCAGATATAATCTTGGTTTTGAACTTATTTGATACATCTAATTTTTAGATCAACGAAAAAATCAAATATTTCAAAAATTCGACTTACGGGCGACGATGCGAAGGAATATTCAAAACATATCAAAATTATTTAGTACTTACACACTAGCTGAAATATTTCGTTTTTGGTCTCATTCGATCCGTCCTAGCTTCCAGGTCAACGGAAAAATAACAATAGTTCTAATCAAAGATGACGATACGAAAGGATTTTCAAAAAACTTGCATAACTTTTCCCTCTCAGAAATTATGAAAACAAACTGATATCCTCTCACTGCCAATCGACAAAAAAAAAGTAAGCAATTAAATCATTTTGTCATGCGCGGAAATAAGATTCAATTCATTTTACCATTTAACACGTTTCAGAAAAGTTATCAGTAACTTTCATTAAGTGCGTAATTTAATACAGTCTTTTCAAAAGCGAGAGTGGAAATGTTAATAATGGGATATGTACAATAATAAACAGGATCAGAAACACAGTAAAAAAAATCTGATGTGGACATACATGACTCTCTCTGCATACTCATATTCACGTTCTCTTTATTTCTTCAATAATTCATTATATTGAGTTTAATTTCGCATAATAACACCCATAATTGTTTAAAATGACACTGAATTTGCATTTTTGATTCAATTTTTGTTCTCATTTGGTAACTGGACTTATTTTCAAAGGTGGCGTAGCGAAAATTCGAAGAAACTAAAATATCTCGAGAACGACTGGTCATAGTGTAATGGGGTATATATTATTCTTTTCATCGTTAAAAATTACGTATAAAACAAACATTTAATTTTTACATTTGAACATACGTAGCTTTTTCTTTAGATTTTGTCGATTTTTGTGGGCCATTTCGTAAAAAAAAAGGCAGGTTGTTCTTTTCCGAATCGCACCGAAATCTAATTAGCACCAGAGTATCCCACAAGTAACTTATTTACCAAATTTTGTGAAATTTGGCCAATTAGTATTTTAACTAGAGTGGATACATGAGATTTTTGCAGGCCATTTGGCAAAAACAAGACGGGTTCTTTTTTTTCCCGAATCCTACCAAAAACTAATCAGCACCAGGGTCACACCCAAGTGACTTACCTACCAAATTTTATGAAATTCGATCCATTAGTTTTTGAGTTAGAGTGGATACATACATTGCACAGACACACACAGATAGACAGACGTCACGCTAAAAATAGTATTTTCGTATTCTAGAGGTCACAGAACGTGTAGATCAAGCAAAAACTCGAATTGCGCTTTTTGGCTCGATTCCAATACTTTCCCTATACATTACCATGTATTGCAGGGAAAGTAAAAATCTGATGTGGGCAGCACATAACTTTCCCTGCAGACTTATATCTACGTTCTCTTTATTTTAATTAAATTTAATTCTCTTTTAATTCAATTTTTGTTCTCATTTGATAACTGGGCTTATTTTCAAAGATGGCGTAGAGAAAATACGAAAAAATTAAAATATCTCGAGAACGGCTAGTCCTAATGTAATGGGGTTGGTCTTATTCCTTTCTTCGTTAAAAGTTACGTATTAAACAAGCATTTAATGGATATATTTGAGCATACGTAGTTTTTTATTTTAGATTTTTGCGGGCCATTTCGCAAAAAAAGGCAGTTTTTTTTTTTCGAATCGTACCAAAATCTAATCAGTACCAGGGAGTCCCACAAGTGACTTATCTACTTGTGGGCGCGGTAGCTCACTGGTCAGCGCGCGGGAATTGCACTCGGTAGACCCGGGTTCGATTCCCTCCGCTGGAAAAAGAAAAAACTGCCGCCGTGTTCACGCGGAGTACGATCACGCTAAACATGTGGGTCCGTAAGTTCTCAGGGATGCAGAACTAAACCTGTAAACCGAGAGGTAGGCCAGGTCCGCACTGCTGTCTCCAAGTGACTTATCTACCAAATTTTGTGGAATTCGGTCCATTAGTTTTTTAGCTAGAGTGGATACAAGCTTTTGCGGGCCATTTCGCAAAAAAAGGGGGGTTCTTTTATCCCGAATCATACCCAAAACTCATTAGCACCAGATTCGCCTACAAGTGATTTACCTACCAAATTTTATGAAATTCGGTCCATTAGTTTTTTAGTTAGAGTGGATACAAAATCTGCACAGACACACACACAGACGTCACGCTAAAAATAGTTTTTTCGTATTCTAGAGGTCTCGAAACGTGTAGATCCGTTAAAAACTCAAGTTGCGATTTTCGGCATGATTCCAATACTTTCCCTATACATTACTATGTATTGCAGGGAAAGTAAAAAATGTAATATGAGGCAGCACATGACTTTCCCTACAGATTCAAATTCATTTTGTTATTTTTTATTTGATGATGCATTAAATGAGTTTTATTGCAGAATATAACATGGATACTTTTCTGTTATTATATCCAATTTATATTTTTATTGCATCTTTATTTCACTTGGCAACTTAATGCATTTTAAAACGTCTCCAGCTCCTCAAAATTAAAACTAAAACTAAATTCATCCTAGAAACATGGAGTCAGTTTCATTTTTTACTTTCCTTATATACATAATGTATAAGGAAAGTATTGTGACGGGGTCGAAAATTCGAATTCGAGTTTTCGACGGGAGAGCACGTTTCAAGCATCCCTGATCACGAATCAAACATTTTTGAAGTGATGTCTGTGTGTGTGTGTGAAAGTATGTGTGTGTGTGTGTGTGTGTCAGTAAGTGTGTGGAGACGATAACTGACGAACGAATGGACCGATTCGAACGAAATTTGGTACAAAAATCACAATCCGTAAACACTGGAAGCCTATTGTTTTTATACGCAATCGAATGTTCAGAACCCTCCTAAATTTTTGAGTGAAATTTTGAAAAATTCGTCAAAAAATCAAAACCGCTAATAAAGTTACGTAAATAGACATTTCTTGTGTAATTTTTCATTAGAAAACGATTGACATAAATTTTTGAACGCTAACATAAACCGTTCTCGAGATATTGCACATTTTTCAAAAAAATTATCAAAAAGTCATAAAATAAAAAAAAATATTTCCTATTGAGAAGCATGTTCACTTTTCAGGTGTAACACCATGAGATAAATTGGGTGACATCATTCTCGGGGATTTAGCATGTTCCATTCATGAAAAAAGATACTTTGAGTAATACTTTTGTATTTGAACTGCAATAGTTATTTATCTGCTGCTGTAAGAATAACGTATTTCTTCGTCCATAACGCTTGGCGAAATTTTGGCGACGAATTTGGCGAAATGTCGCCAACTTGGTGACTTTTTTAATTGTTGCCAAATTAACAAAAATCCCGCCAAATGGATAAAAATGACGCTAAATCAATCAAAATGACAACTAACTGAAGAAAATTTAATATCTTGGAAAGAATATTAAGTATCTACTATAAGAATAACATTTTTTTAACTGTAAAAGTAGTAAATTCATTGCATTATATAAGGAAAGTCATGTGTTGCCCACATCAGATTTTTTTTTTTTACTGGCAAAAATTACATAAAGAACAAGTACTTATGTAAAAAAATTACTTTATAGTTTAACAATTTTAGTCGTTTATTTCAGACTTTCACTATCTTCGCGACCCATTTTGTAAGAAAGGGCTGGTTATATTTTACATAATCTTGTCAAAATCAAATCGGCATCAGAATAACTTCAAGGGACTTGAATACTAAAATATAAGAAGCTTCATTGAGTACTTTTTTAACTACAATGAGAAACGTCTTCAGTTCCTCAAAATTAAAAAAATCTGATGTGGACAGCACATGACTTTCCCTGCAGACTTATATCCATGTTCTCTTTATTTTAATTAAATTTAATTCAGTTTTAATTCAATTTTCGTTCTCATTTGATAACTGGACTTATTTTCAAAGGTGGCGTAGAGAAAATACGAAAAAACTAAAATATCTCGAGAACGGCTAGTCCTAGTGTAATAGGGTTGGTCTTATTCTTTTCTTCGTTAAAAATTACGTATTAAACAAGCATGGGTATATTTGAGCATACGTAATTCTTTAGTTTAGATTTTGACGATTTTTGCGGGCCATTTTGCAAAAAAAGTCAGGTTATTTTATTCCGAATCGTACCCAAAACTAATCAGCACCAGAATCGCCCACACGTGACTTACCTACCAAATTTTGTGAAATTCAGTTTATTAGTTTTTTAATTAGAATGGATACAATATCTGCACAGACAGACACACAGACACACACACAGACGTCACGCTAAAAATGGTTTTTTCGTATTCTAGATGTCTTGAAACATGTAGATCCGTCGAAAACTCGAGTTGCGATTTTCGACATGATTCCAATACTTTCCCTATACCATGTATTGCAGGGAAAGTAAAGATCTGATGTGAGCAGCACATGACTTTCTCTGCAGACTCAAATTCATATATTCTTTATTTCTTTTATAATTCATTAGATTGAGTTTAATTGCACCAAATAACACTAAATTTGCATTTTTAATTCAATTTTTGTTTTTATTTGGTAATTGGAAATTTTTCCGATAGCAGCGCAACAAAAATGCAAGAAATCTTAACTATCTTGAGAACGGTTAGTCCTAAAGTATAATGGAGTATGTTATATTCTTTTTCTTGTCAAAAATTGCGTATAAAACAAGAATTTAATTGATACATTTCAGCATACTTAGTCTTTTTACTTTCCTTATATACATAATGTATAAGGAAAGCATTGTGACGGAGTCGAAAATGTGAATTCGAGTTTTCGACGGGAGAGCACGTTTCAAGCATCCCTGATCACGTATCAAACATTTTTGAGGTGATGTCTGTGTGTAGAAAGTCCAGACCACACGACCAACCCGAAGGCTTATGGTTGCTGTTTGTGTGGCCGGTGATGATGTCTGTGTGTGTGTGTGTGAAAGTATGTGTGTGTGTGTGTCAGTGAGTCTGTGGAGACGATAACTGACGAACAAAAGGACCGATTCGAACGAAATTTAGTACAAAAACCAAAATCCGTGAATACTGGAAGCCTATTGTTTTTAAATGTAATCGAATGTTCAGAACCCGCCTTAAATTGTCGAGTGAAATTTTGAAAAAATCCTCAAAAAATCAAAACCTTTAATAAAGTTACGCAAATAGACATTTCAAATGTAATTTTTCCTTAGAAAACGATTGACATAAACTTTAGAACGCTAGCATGAACCGTTCTTGAGATATTGCACTTTTTTTAATAAATTTATAAAAAAATCCCATAAATTAAAAAAATATATATATTAACTTTTGAGAAACATATTCACTTTTCATATATAATATCATGCGATAAATTGGGTGATATCATTCTCGTGGATCTAGCTCGTTCCATTCATGAGAAAAGATACTTTGAGTAATAATTTTGTATTTGAACGCCAATAGTCATTTATCTGCTATAAGAATAACTTATTTCTCCGTCCATAGCGCTTGGCGAGATTTTGGCGCCGAATTTGGCGGAATGTCGCCAACTTGGCGACTTTTTTAAATGTTGCTAAATTAACGAAAAACTCGCCAAATCGATAAAAATGACGCTAAATCAATGAAAATGACGACTAATTGACGAAAATTCAATATCTTGGAAAGAATATAAATATCTACTATAATAATAATCTATATTTTTTTACTGTAAAAGTAGTAAATTCATTGCATTATATAAAGAAAGTTATGTGCTGCGCACATCAGATTTTTTTTTTGTTCGAATCGTACCAGACTTTAATCAGCATCAAGGTAATCCGCAATTGACTTATCTACCGAATTTTGTGGAATTTGATCGATTAGTTTGGATCGATTGGAGTGGATACATACAAATTTTATGGATCATTTTGCAAAAAAAAAAAAAAAAAAATGCAGGTTTCTTATTCTCGAATCATACCAAAATTTAATCAGTATCCGGATAATCCACAAGTGAATCCACCAAATTTTATGAAATTTGGTCAATTGGTTTTCAGCTAGAGTGGATACATATATTGCACAAACAGAGACGCATACAGACGTCATGCTAAAATAGTTTTTTAGAGCTCTAGAATTTTCAAAACGTGTAAATCTGTCGAAAACTCAAGTTACAATTTCCGAAACGATTCCAGCAATACTTCCCCTATACATTACCACGTATTGTAGGGAAAGTAAAAATCTTACAGAAAGAACATAGATAAGAAGAGCGTTCTTATTTTGAATGCTTTAAAACACCATTATGGATGTAAACATGGTGTAAGCAAGCTGTGTACATTCTGCACAAGCCACACGCAAATTGCGCAAGCATATATATATATATGCATCAAAACCCACTGAAATCACAGTTTTGCGTGTACTTCGAAAGTGTATATTATTATATCGTTTTCATTCTTTTTGTGCTTTGTTGGTCATTTCATCGACCCGTTGTTCCAAACTACACTACTTATAATGGTATTATACGCAGTTAATCCTCCAGTAAAATAAATAAATGAAAATACATTCGCGTGCAGCATTGTTTTGGGAAATAAGTTACTTAATGACCGCACGATAACCACCAGCATTGTATTTATCAGTTTTTCGATTTAAATGACACAGATCGCAAATGTAAACACGGTGGCAGCAGACGATATTTTTAGTGATGGAAGGAAATTTGCATTCATTACGGTAGAACTTTTCCCTTAATGTGGGAAAGTATAGTTTGTGTCAGCCATTCTTGCGTCACAGAAAAGAGCATAATGAAAAAAATCCGATGTGATCAGTACAAGACTTTCTCTACGTAATGCAATGCATTTACTGCTTTCATATTAAAACAAGAAAGATCAATCATGCATATCGCAAATTCAATCAGCAAATTACTTATCGCCCAATAAAAACAAATATTCGTACTAAAATTCCATTCAGCAAATATACTCATGCCTCTTGATTAAATACTGGGGAACATGAAACCCCTTGATGAGAGGTTTGAAGTTGTTTTTCCCTCAATGACTGAAACCACGCGCTTGCGATTTTTTTTCGCCTTGTGTGTTCATGCTCAATTTGAAATGCTTATCGTATGTTTCGCCGCTGTTCATTCTTGGCAGTGGTTAAGGGCGCATATTGTTTTACCTGTATTTTTTTGGCCTGAAGAAAGGGGCTTATAAAGCCCTCGAAATAATTGTAGTCACCTTACTGACCTATGCCTGCTTTCTTCAAGGAAGTTTTGCTAGCATTTATATGACATCTTTTCTGGATGACAACATGTATTGTAAAACTATTTCGAAGTACCCAATTAACTTGTTTCACTCAACTCTAAATTGAAAATTATCAATACAGATAGCAACCGCAATAAGCAATATAGTCCATATATTAAAATATATTAATAATTAATTCATCAATATGACGTCACTTTTGTTAATTTAGCATCATTTTTGCAATTTTGACTACGTTTTCGTCAATTCGTTACCATTATAAAAATGTCGCCAAGCGGACGATATTTCGTCGTCAAATTAGTCGCCACGTTTGCCAAATGTATTGCCAAGCGTTACAAACAGACGGAGAGAAGGAATCTTCTTACATATAAATAAATGACTGTTGGCGAATTGTTGGGCGTTAAAATATAAAACTATTACACAAAGTATCTTATATCATGAATAGAATAAACGAAATCCCTGGGGATGATGTTAACGAATTTGTCGCATAATATTGCATATGAAAAGAAAATATATTTCGCAAAAATTAATACTTGTTTAAATTTACGTAATAGTTTTATGCATTTATTTTAAATGCAATATCTCGAGAACGGTTCATGTTAGGGTTCAAAGGTTTGGATCATTCGTTTTCTAACGAAATGTGTATAAAACATGATCATTTATGTAATGTATTATTGATGATTTTAATTTTTTTTAAAGATTTTTCCAAAATTTTATTCGAAAATTGGAGGGTTTTCTGAACATCCGATTGCGTTTAAAGTCAATAGGCTTCCAGCATTCATCAATTGTAATTTTTGTACCAAATTTCATTCGAAACAATCCATTCATTCATGAGATATTACATCCACAGACTTACAAACACACTAGCATATACAATAACATATATACACACAAGTTAACATATAGACTAACATACATACGCACACACCAACATATACCCTTGCATATACACTAACATACATAATAACACACACTTTTAACATACATATTAATATACATGCGCACATACACACACTAGCATAAACACATACATACACACACTAGCATAAACACATACATACACACACTAGCATAAACAGATACATACACACACAGATATCACCTCAAAAACATTTGATTCGAGTTCAGTGATGCTTAAAACGTGTTCTTCTGTCGAAAATTCGAATTCGAATTTTCGACCCCTTTACAATACTATGGTTATACATTATACTATGTAGGGAAAGTAAAATTTTGATATGGGCTGCATATAGCTTTATTTGTTTGCCTTGTTTCTTACATTTACCCAAATAATATTTATTATACAGAATAAAACGTTACGGATCCCTAGGAAAGTTCTTAAGCACCCCAATAACCTTGTAAAGAAAGGTCCACGAGTGTACACATTAAGCATGTTTACAGTAAAGTGACTCTGCCCGATCGAGTAAAACGAATTTTTCAGTCCCTAGCGGAGAATTTAAAAAGTTAGTACAGCAAATTAGGCAACAAAGCGAGATAGACGTAAAAGGAAATTATGTGTTGTAGAGAATTGCCTAATGAGTAAGAGGTACATCGAAAAAATTATGTAACAAATGGCATTATCTGACACAATATGGTTATTTGCGTATGACTGTCTGATTATCGGCGTATGTCAGGAATAAGACAATAAACAACACTTATGTAAACATAAATATAGTGTGGAGCCTGAACAAAATGTCTTCTGACAGAGATAATGCAAATTTGAATTCCACAAAGAATATTACGACGTATTTTGAGAAACATTGCAAGTGTCCTGATGATACAATTTTGACAGGTATTTATTGCCTTACGTATACGCGTTTCGTCCGTTCCTGGCATCAAATTCCACTAATTCTAGTAATGCTCTATAAATTTGTAATTGACTTTGTTTGGCAATTTCCCTTTGTTTCCGAGGTCGTTATCCTATATTTTTAAATCCTCCGTTGGGGGCACTGTAATCCCACTAGCGCCCTCCCACAACCCAATCCACCTCTCCGACAGATATGTCTGTACACACTTGCGGTATCAAACGCGAGACAGAACCTAACAAATCCAATTTTTGATTGAAAAGGCTTTTTTTTTTACTTCAGTGCTGAACGTCAAGCATTGTTAAAATAAAACTTACTAAAAAATAGTTGCAACATAATTTTTTAAAAGTATTATTTTCCAAGTCGTTGACAGGCTTAAGTTCCCGTGCATATATTTAATGTCCAAGTAAAACATCTCTTACTATTTATCTTATGAAATTATAATTATGGAGAATAAGCCAATTTTAGAGAATAAGCATTCTACCAATTTTAATATACCTTGAAATAAATTACTTCTATCAAATTATAATTTTGAATCAATGACATATTTTATAATCACTACCATATAATTTTATTGTTTATTTTACATAAACGATAGAATCGAAATAGGTCCGGTCCATTCCTCGTATACTAAATAATAAAAAAATCTGATGTGGGCAACACATGACTTTCCTTATATAATGCAATGAATTTACTACTTTTACAGTAAAAAAAAAAATAGATTATTTTTATAGTAGATAGTTATATTATTTCCAAGATATTGAATTTTCGTCAATGAGTTCGTCATTTTCATTGATTTAACGCCATTTTTATCCATTTGGCGAGTATTTCGTTAATTTAGCAACATTTAAAAAAGTCACCAAGTTGGCGACATTTCACCAAATTCGTCACCGAAAACTCGCCAAGCGTTATGGACGGAGAAATAAGTTATTCTTACAGCAGGTAAATGACTATTGGCGTTCAAATACAAAAGTATTACTCAAAGTATCTTTTTTCATGAATGAAACGAGCTGGATCCACGAGATTGATGTCACCAAATTGATCGCATGGTATTACATATGAAAAGTGAACATGTTTCTCAATAGGAAATATTTTTTTTTTATTTTATATGATTTTTTGATAATTTTTTTGAAAAATATGCAATATCTCGAGAACGGTTCATGTTAGCGTTCTAAAATTTATGTCAATCGTTTTCTAATGAAAAATTATATAAGAAATGTCTATTTGTGTAACTTTATTAGAGGTTTTGAATTTTTGACGATTTTTTCAACATTTTACTCGAAAATTTAGCAAGGTTCTGAACATTCGATTGCGTATAAAAACAATAGGCTTCCAGTGTTTACGGATTGTAATTTTTGTACCAAATTTCTTTCGAATCAGTCAATCGGTCGTTCGTCAGTTATCGTTTCCACAGACTCACTGACACACACACACACACACACAGACATTACTTCAAAAATGTTCGATTCGTGATCAGGGATGCTTGAAACATGCTCTCCCGTTGAAAACTCGAATTCGAATTTTCGACCCCGTCACAATACTTTCCTTATACATTATTGTATATAAGGAAAGTAAAAAAGGACTTTGGATACAATTTAGAGAGAGGAAATAAAATATTGCTTTTGATCAAATTATCAATTGCTGAAAAATCTGTATACATTCTTATTCTCTATGGTGTATGCTGTAAGATTATTTTTATATATCAGAGTAACAATTAAAAAGTACAAACATGTTTTTTTTCAATTTTAAATTTAATTATAGAAGGTTGTTGGATATAGGAGAGTAGTTGGCTGATTTTACGTTAAAAGTGCTCTTAAGCAATATTGTATTTTAATATTATTATTTTCCCTATAATACATATTAATATACAGGGAAAGTATTGGAATCGTATCGAAAATCGTAATTCGAGTTTTCGGCGGCTTTATTTCCAGCTTTATTTCTGAAATATTCAGCTAATTATCGTCTGCCTGTAACTTAAGTTTTATTTTTGTATGTATATATATATATATATATATATATATATATATATATATATATACTATCAAAACTATCAAAAACCTTACTTTCCGTTATAGACAGCTGAAATCCCTTGAAACTTTCAGTAACATGCTTGCAAATGTTTTACAATGTGTAGGGAAAGTTATATGCTGCCCACATCAGATTTTTTGTGTCTGTTTTATCTTTTATTTTTTTATGCGAAATACCTGAAAAAGTTTGTTAGTGAAATCTCACGCACTACAACGATTTATTGACTCGACAAACTCTGGGCAAATTTATTGACTCGACAAACTCTGGGCAAATTTATTGACTCGACAAACTCTGGGCATATTTATTGACTCTTGGCAAAATTTGAGCCAATATTGTGGATTCATTGTCTGCCAATATTGACTAATATTTGCATTACAATATTACGCCAAGATTGGCGCTACATTGCCAATATTTGAAATATATATTGGTAACTAATACTAGCTAAATATTGGATATATATTGGCATCTCAATATTTTTTAAAAATGGTTAGCCAAAATTAGGCCAATATTGATAAAATTGTCCCGCTTTCATGTTAGTCATATATTGACTCAATATTGAACCAATATTGACATGCTACTAAGATGATAGAATGTTTGGGCGCAATCTAAGTAATGTATATTACTATTTAGGAGTATGACATAAAATGTATTAATATCCAGGAGTAGCATGTATATTATTATCTAAGGGTGCAAAGTCACACGCCCTTTTCTGTAATATGAAAGTTCATTATATTATTCCGTGATCAAAAATGCTTATACACACCTTTAAAATCCTGTTTACACACTTGCAACATTACTATGGCGGAATGTTTTTCTGAAGGGGAAAAAACCCTCAATAAATAATAATTTTAAACCCTTTGAAGTTACCTGCTTGCTATAAACATGGGGGACGAATAAAAACATCTGACGATTATTTTTTAACGCTTGAACTCGACATATTTTCAACTGGGGTGGTCCCAGAGGCAAGAATATATCGCCGTAACTTAAGTTATAATTGGCAACATAAATAATAAATCAGATGAATTAAATTCCCTTTCGCACTGCAAGCTGTGTGAATGAATACCTACTATTGTCTGCTTAAAAAGCGTGTAAAGATAGCAAGGCATAAAACGTGTTTTTTGTTGTTGTTTTCTGCGCTGAATTTTTTGTGTTCTCTTAAAATTCCTACTTGCAGATGTCCAAGTACAAGATAATGTGAATTGCAGTTGCTGTTTGCGTTGTTTTAATACTGTTTTTGTGAATATAAATGCAGACGATTTTTGGGAGTGTAAGCATTTGTTTTATAGTTAAAAAAAGTGTTTTGGTTAATTATTTTTAGTCTTTCCTGTTAAGTTTATGATTGCATAATTTAAATATTAGCATTATTTTTACTGCCATACTCTATAACACTCCACCATTATTGAATAACTTACTGTTATCCAGCGTTACGAGAATGATGAATAACTTTGCTGTGATTTGTGTACATTATGCATTCTTCGTCACTGCCTTATTCATCATGGATGATATGCTTCGCAACAATTATTCATTCCTGAAGGGCTATCTTCGATTTGTGTAAAAAAAAAGGTTTTGATTTCGTATCCATAGTTACGGCTTTGACTTCTCTATCATGCATAATGCGGAATCAGAACCTTGATATCTTTGTATCCATAGCAACTCGTATAATGAAATTAATTTATGATCTGCAGCATAACGCATCCGTGAAAATATTCGTCAAACAAGCCATGCGTGTTTCAATCAATTCTTTTGTGTCGGAAAGTTTTATTCGTTGATAGAAGTAAAAAGTGTTATGGTGTAGTAGGGCATATTCATATTTGTTTGGAATGTGTCATACTTTTTTTGATATATGAGGGTCACATGCTCAAAGTGTTAATTGCAAATTGCTTAAACTTGTTTTAAAAAACATAATATTTTTACTTTCTCTATAATAAATGGTATTGTATAAGGAAAGTATTAGAATCATGTCGAAATTCGCAACTCGAGTTTTCGACTGATCTGCACGTTTTGAAAACTCTCTAGAATACGAAAAAATTATTTTTAGCGTAATGTCTGTGCGTGGGTGTCTGTCTGTGCAATATATATATCTACTCTAATTCAAAAACTAATTAACCGAATTTCATAAAATGCTATAGGTAAGCTACTTGTGGGTTTCCCGTGTGCTGATTAGATTTTGGTACGATTCGGGATAAAAGAACTTGTCTTTGTATTTTATTATTTGCGAAATGGTCCACAAAAATCATATGTATCAACTCTAGTTTAAAGGCTTATTGACCAAATTTCACAAAATCTGGTAAAAAAGTCACTTATAGGTTACTTTGGTTCTGATTAAATTTTCGTATGATTCGGGAAAACGGAGCCTATATTATTTTCCCAAATTGCCCGCAAAAATCAACAAAATATAAAAAAATAAATACTACGTATGCTCAAATATATAAATTAAATTCTTGTTTTATACGTAATTTTTGAGGATAAAAATAATAAAATCAACCCCATTACTCTAGGATTAGCCGTTCTCGAGATATTTTAGTTTTTCCGCATTTTTGCTACGCCGCCTTGAGAATACGCCCATTTACTACAAGAAAACGAAAAATTTAATGAAAAGTGTACATTCAGCGTAATTTCAAATAAGCATGCATGTTATTTTGTGCAATAAAACTCAATTTATAAATAATTAAAGAAATAAAGAGAAAATGAATTTAAGTATATAGGGAAAATCATGAACTGCCCAGATCAGATTTTTCTACTAACAGGGATCCTAAGAAAGTCCTTAAATGCCTCATTAGCTGCGTAAAGAAATGTCAATGAGTGTCAAACTTTCTATATAGCAAAAATGACAATGTTCGATCGAATAAAAGTGACTACAGTGTCCCTAGCGGATAATTAAAAGAAATGGATTAAGAACTCGGCAGTAATCCGAGATGCACGAAAAGAAAAACCCGATAAAAATGTTGTAGAGCATTGTCTTATGAATCGTAAACAACAATAAAACGGTTACAGATGACATGTATTTCACACAATATGATTATTGGTGAATTTTTGTCATATTTAGGAATTCAAAAATACACAATACTCACAGGAGTCAAATGTTGTTGTTGTTGAAACCCAGACCGTCCGACCTACCAGAAAGGTGTAAGGTAACTGTTTGGACGGTCGGGAAGTGCCACCGAATTTAGACCGGAACCCAGTGGGGGAGGCATCCACAGGGACCGTACCCTCCTTCCCCTACCACCAACCTCTCGGAAGGACTTTCGGACCCACATGTTTAACGTGATCGTACTCCGCATGAACACGGCGGCAGTTTTGGCAGTGGCTGGAATCGAACCCGGGCCTACCGAGTGCAACTCCAGCGCGCTAACCAATGGGCTACCGCGCCCACAGGAGTCAAATGTGAAAAAACTGTTCGAATTTCCCCCCGTCAGAAACAATGCACATTTAAATTCGAGGATGAATATTATTGCGCAATTGACAGGCATTGTAGGTGTCACAGTGTTTCAGCATCTAGCCCATCTTGGGATCGCCAAAGAGGGTAGTAACATTTTTCGGGAGTAACTGGATATCCAGTGGAGTTAGAAAGGTACGCTGCAGGCGAATGCCAACTTGGTCAGTGTTCTGGCCGCTGATGTCTATAGTTTTGTGAATGTTCGCCGTGTATATTATCCAACTACCATCCAGCAAGAGTGCCTGTCTCATTTCTCAGACTAATTAAAGGTTACATTAATTTACATTGAACCATCTTGTGTAGCTAAAATGATCATATTTGTGTAGCTACAAAGATTATATTTGTCATATCGCTGTTTTTTGTATAGTATATGTTAATTTCTTACCTTACCATCCCAGCATGTCCTGTGTCCGGCATAGGAATGTTCTCCTTTTTGGAGATTAACTCGATGACATTAGTAGCAGTCCAAATTTGGAATACACAGACACACAGCCATAAGTGTCAAATAGTATCCGGGAAGGAGGGGGGGGGGTCTAAAAACATACTTATTCTTTAAATTTTCGTAATCAAACATTTCAAGAAAACATATTCGAACATTTCACAAAAGTACTTTTTCAGTACAATTGTGTGAGGAAATATTTAATCAATATGAAATATGAGAACAAAAGTAATTTGCAGTAATTAGACGCGTCACTATACTTACGATACTGGACGCTAAAATATCCGAAGTCAAGTCGTAGAGCAAGGGTTCGAATCTCAACTTATTAAACAACCTCAGCTTATTAGCAAGCAAGATGAGCTGGCTACGTTTTCCTAACACGGAATCTAATTTAAGGATCAATGAATGCAGCTTTTTGGAGTCTCTGAGCTGGGGGAAAATTCCAGCTTTAACTTTCTGCGCAAATTAGATGGTGATAGAGATTTTTAAAAGTAAAGATTAAAGAAAAAATGGGTACTCTTCATCGCTGCATTAGTAAAATCGAATGCCGCGCCTCTTAGAGTATCTTTAAATGTTTTTTAAAAGTGCCATGATTAAAAATGGACGGCGGATATAAAGAGGGAAGAAGAATATGTGTTCCTGGATCGGGGATAATTTTGGGTAGGCATTGCGTCGCGATATCTGAATGCTAAAGATACGAAGGATACGATAGCTCAGTGGTTAGCGCGCAAGGATTGCACTCGGACGATCCGAGTTCGATACCTGCCTCTGCTCAAACTGTCGCCGTGTTCACGCGGAGTACGATCCCATTAAACATGTGGGTCCGTAAGTCCTTTAGAGAGATCGGTGGTAGGGGAAGAAGGGTACAGTCAATGTGGATACCTCCCCGACTGGGTTCCGGTCTAAATTGGTTCGCACTTCCCTGCCGTCTAAACAGTTACCTAACACTTTTGGATAGGTCGGACGGTCTGAAGAGACGGTAGGAAGAAAGAAAGGATACGATTCAACTTGAGGTCAAAGAATAGTTAAAAATTTAACAAGTTAACAGTTTTGTGGCAGTTCAAAGATGCTACAGGTCTTAGGTACTGCGCCCACGTTTGGCACGTAGTACGGGTCCACGTGTTTCCTACTTAGGAGCGCCCTTGGCCGCTTGGAGTACTGCAAAAGCCTTTAGACCGTCAGACTATCGATTGCAGCATTTGAGACTTTCCCCAGATCTCTATAAAAATTATTACGACTCAATTTTTCTTCGAAAGTCCTCCCTGATAGGCATTCCCCTTGGTGTACCATCTCTATAAATTGCATCTCCCCCCTCCCTAGGCACTGACCTAATGTGCCTAAATCGAGCCATTATCTGGTGGAATGAAATTCGAGCTCAGATAATTTATTTTATTCCCGAGATGCAAAAACCACAATATTTGGCGATTCTCCGCCAACTCTTACCTTCCTCATCAAAAAACAAAACCAGAGTACACATAACTATTTGTCATCGCTACCGTAAGGGCGAAAAAAAGGTGCTCGACATACACCCATACCCTTTCTTTCTGCAATAAAGGGGGGAAATCACCCTCATCGAACCCCTCCAAATCGTGGGACCGGGCCCGTCTTTATTAGAGGGTCCTGCAACGACTCAAAATCGGTAAATAAATAATAAGTGGTCTGGGGCCGATCGCAGCTAACCTTTTGACTTACTCTAATAACATGGCGGCCGAGTCGTTCTTCTAGTCCCGAATCGTGAGCTGTACAGAAATTCATTACCATCGCCGTTTTTCTCATTGTGGTGGTGTGATGTAATTATATCGCTTGGTGTGGGGGTCTTTTGAAAACTAACATTTGGGGGCCCAGATGGAATTTTTGTTCGAATTTTCTTGTAGCGACATCGTGGCCTTTTTGTGTTGGGACCCGTCATTACCTGGTAAACGATTGTGTTGGCGAGGTTCTGTGGCGGAGTTTGGCAGGAACTCTATTTTGTTCTCCTTTTGTTGCGATAACCGACCACGAAATAGGAATTTTAGTGGCTCTGTATTGTTTCCCTAAAGTACATAGTTTATGTAAAGGGAAATTATTGTAATGGAGTCAGAAATTTGGACTTTTGGATTTTAAAGGATTTACGCGTTTTGAATATGCAACTGAATACGAATTAATAAACTTTTTAATTTCACATTCCTAGCACAAGGTATAGATAGGTAAAGTATTGTGAATACGAATTAATAAACTCTTTATTTTCACAGTCCTTACATACATAACATAACACAACCATAAATGCTTAATTACTTTTATTATATATTAAATTAATACTGCAATATTTGTGGTATATAAAGTTCTTTTTTTAAGCATTGTTCTAATCAGTTTTTTCAAAGCCTGGGAAATTTTATCATACATATAACATTGCATATATTCCGTTCGATCAAGTTTAGGTTAAAGTTAATATCTAATTTTAAATATAGTATTTATTTTAGTATCATATTATAACATTTAATGTTTAATGTTTGTTTAATCATTTTGTTAATTTTTTTAATTGTCCAAACTGCTGCAAAAATAATTGTAAAGGAAAAAATTCCTTAAAAATACAGCATATAATAAATCAGTAACGGCATAAACTGGATTCCGAGACATAAAATAAGCACCTCCTTCAGTATAAAAGAACAGAACAGACACATCAGCACAAGCAAGAACGCGTTTGAGATCAAATCAAAATAAAGGTAGGAATTTTTTTAATTTTGTTTACAAAAACCTATATACTATTGCAAAAAATTAATTACATAAATAAATCTTAAATGATCATTTTATAATTTGTATTTAACAGTGAGTTAGATCTCAAGATATTGCACATATTTTTTTTTAATCTAAAATGAGTAAAATATTGAAAAAAAAATATGTGCAATTGTTGTTAAATGAATGAACGGTCTGTAGGCAGGGGTGTAGCTACCATAAGGCAAGACGATGCAAGGCATTGCCCTTCAGGCGACATTAATAAACATATTGCAAAATGCACGATAATCTGAAAATTAATAGTTTTAAATAAATATGCGGCGAGTCAAAATCTCATGGAACGACCGTATTAACCCTTTCTGGCGGTATGCTTTCAATTGTGTAATATAATATACAGTTCTATACTTCTATATAGTTCTATTCTATTGCCTATTGGAATCCCTTCCTTGGCTTCCAGGACTCAAATTTAACGCCGAATCCTCATTTATAAATTTATAAATTACTTCTAAATGGAAAGACAATAATTTAAAAATCAACTTATTCTGCCGATATATGCCAATATATTTATGATTTTGAAATATATTCAGGAGTTATATATTCATGCCAATATATTCATGATTTTGAAATATATTCATGAGTTATATATTCATGCCAATATATTCATGATTTTGAAATATATTCATGAGTTATATATTCATGCCAATATATTCATGATTTTGAAATATATTCATGATTTTGAAATATATTCATGATTTATATGTTCATGCCAATATATTCATGATTTTGAAGTGTAAACTTCTTTACAGACGCGGGCTCCACTTCGAAAAGGGGGCCCCCAGGAAAACATCATTCCCTAAAAGAAAGAAAAAAAAGGTCGACGAAAAATCACTCACTAAAAAAAGGTAAATTGACAGGTGACAAAAAATCATCTGGTATTATATAGGGGGCCCCACTGATGAATAGGTCCCAGACCCCCCCCCCCCCCCCCCCATCACTCTTGGTACGCTACTAAGGCTCTTAATGGCGTAAATGTCCTTAGAAGCCCGCACGTCCTAAAACAAAAATAATAAATAATAATAAATAGGAAAACCTTAATGAGCCATTTCCATATTTTAGATAACTTAGACTTAGAGCCTGTACAATAGTCTCTTCTGGGATTCCTGCTCTATCTGCTTTTTTATTAACAAAAGTACTTGAAATTTAGACCTGAAACAAAATATATTATTTGTTGATTTTATTAAGTGTTGGAAAAAATTCAAATATGGGGCACATGTGAAGAACTTGGTTGTGTCGAAATGTAAAGACATGACAGCACGTGGTGGCTATCGACTTTATTCAAATTACAATTATTTGCAATTAATGGATGAAATATTCTACTCAGTAAAATTCTGGTATTGTTCTTGAACCTGAATATTCTGCATTCATTTTATTCATTTTGTTGAAGGTAAGTTATAAATATTACTTTTAATTTAAAGGCCATTGTAAAAATCGTAAATTGTTTAATTTTTCTACAAAATTTTTTTAAAAATAATTGTTTAATTTTTCTAAAAAAAAATAATTTTTCTAATAAATAATAATCTTAAAAAAATCAGAAATTATTTTCTTTTAGATTGCAAATTTTACCCTTAGAAATATGAAAAAAAATCTGATGTGGCCAACACATGACTTTCCTTATATAATGCAATGAATTTACTACTTTTACAGTAAAAAAATAGGTTTTTCTTATAGTAGATACTTATATTCTTTCCAAGATATTGAATTTTCGACAATTAGTCGTCATTTTCATTGATTTAGCGTCATTTTAATCCATTTGGCAAGATCTTCGTTAATTTGACAACATTTCAAAAAGTCGCCAAGTTGGCGACATTCCGCCAAATTCGTCGCCAAAATCTCGCCAAACTTTACTGACGGAGAAATAAGTTATTCTTATAGCAGATAAATGACTATTGACGTTCAAATGCAGAAGTATTACTCGAAGTATCTTTTCTCATGAATGGAACGAGCTAGATCCACGAGAATGATGTCACCAAATTTATCGCATGGTATTACATATGGAAAGTGTTTCTCAATAGGAAATATATTTTTTTTTATTTTATATAACTTTTTGATAATTTTTTTGAAAAATGAGCAATATCTCGAGAACGGTCCATGTTAGCGTTCTAAAATTTATATTAATCGTTTTCTAATGAAAAATTACATAAGAAATGTTTATTTGCGTAACTTTATTACCGGTTTTGAGTTTTTGACGATTTTTTCCAAATTTCACTCGAAAATTTAGGGGGGTTCTGTACATTCGATTACGGTTAAAAACAATAGGCTTCCAGTGTTTATGGATTGTGATTTTTCTTCCAAATTTCGTTCGAATCGGTCCATTCGTTCGTCAGTTATCGTCTCCACAGACTCACTGACACACACACAGACACACACACATACACACACACATACACACACACACAGACATCACTTCAAAAATGTTTGATTCGTGATCAGAGATGCTTGAAACGTGCTCTCCCTTTGAAAACTCGAATTCGAATTTTCGACCCCGTCACAATACTTTCCTTATACATTATGTATATAAGGAAAGTAAAAAGAAAACTTCTATGAGTAGGGCCCCATAAGAGAAAATTAAAAAAAGAAAAAGTAGAAACATTAAGAAAACATCCTAAAATTGAGGGTTTTGTTAATTTCATTAAACGAGCGGAAAACGCAGAAAATCATCATGCGAGTGCTTCTTATATTCAAACAACTATTAATCGTGAAATTAATACATTGGATATTCAAAATAAAAGTTCATATGATGAACAAAATAAAGTCGATAATAATGCAACGAAACAAGATTGTGAAATTTTATCTTGCGATCTTGAAAACTATGTAAATATAAATATTTCAGATGAGGAAAAGCAGTTATTGATAACGAATTATCATAAACCAAACGGGCCTTTTCCTAGAGATGCCAATCAAAACAATAGAGGTTTTAGCGAAGTATATTATACTTTCATAACAAAATATGGCCCTCTTCAACGTTTATTGTGTTATTCAAGTGTTTCGGATGCTGCTTATTGTCATCCATGTTGGCTATTTTCTAATGCTCCGATTAGAAAATAGCCAACAGATTAGAAAATATGCCTCAGATTAGAAAATATGTCAGCACACCACTGAGTCAGTGGCATACTGGCATTGGAGATTGGAGAAATTTAACACAAAAAATAAAAACACATATCGCCTCTCAAGAACACGCGATGCATGTGCTGTACTTGAATTATGGAAAGCAAATAAAACCATTGATATAGTGACAGAAGAAGAAGCACGTTATAGGGCAAATTTTTGGAAAATGGTATTAGATCGCTTGTTTCGAATAACTCTATTACTTTCTAAAAATTCATTGGCATTTCGCGGTCACCGTGAAGGCTTTACAGAAGATTACAATCGAAATTTTTTATCCCAAGTGCAATTACTAGCTAACTACGACGCAATAATGAAACAAATATTAGATATGCCACTTGGTTCAACCAGATATTTAAGCCCAACTATACAAAACGAATTAATACAATGTTTAAGACAAAAATTACTAAAGGAATTAGCAAGTACGATCAATTCTGCGCCATTTTATTCTCTAATGTTAGACACTACAATATTGCCAAAAAAGATCAATTAAGTATTATAATAAGATATGCCTACATTATTAGTGATGACAATCAAAAAGCGATACAATTAGAAATAAATGAAAGTTTTTGGGGATTTTTTGAATTGGAGGACCATTCAGCTGAGGGAATAAATAATCAAATGCTAAAAATAGAATTAATATTCCTATAGAAAAATACTATGGCCAAGGCTATGACGGAGCTAGCGTAATGAGTGGTGCATATAAAGGTCTTCAAACAAAATTAAAAGAAATTCAACCTTACGCAGAGTATGTGCATTGCAACAGCCACAATTTAAATTTGGTAGTAAATGACGGCGTTAATAGTTACCATGAAGTGTCTGCCTTTTACACCATTATGCAAAATACTTACACATTTTTTGGAAATAGCGTGAAGAGATGGAATCTTCTTTCCAAGTTTAATGGTGAGTCAAAAGTAACTTTAAAAAAACTTAATCCAACACGCTGGTCTGGTAGATTGACATCTGTTACTGCCGTAAAATCAAGATTTGTTGATATTTTGAAGGCTTTGACAGAAATAGGTCTTAAATCTAATAAAAAAGAAGAAAGAGAAGAAGCAATACAAATTAAGAAGAAAATGGAGAAATTTAATTTTGTTTTCCTTTCTGTCTTTTTACATAATGTGATGTGTCAAATTAATTATGCTTCCAAAAAATTGCAAAATATACATAGTAATTTAGATGAAGCCACCACAGTACTACAATGTGTCTCTGAACATTTAAAAGAATTTAGAAACTCCTATGAAGGAATAAAATCGTAAGCTCAGAATCTTGCTCAAGAGTGTGAAATAAATACTGTTTTTGAGTCAAAACGCTTGCGAATATCTAAACATCATTTTGATGAATTGACTTGTGACTATCGATTTGAAAACGAAGAGCAGCAATTTAAAGTTAATGTATTTTATTACGTTTTGGATACAATAAATGCCCAAATTAATCAGAGGTTTGCAGGGATGACAGATATAACAACTTTGTTTGATTTTTTGGAACCAAAAAACATCATTCAGTCACCGGAAAGAGAGATTTAAAAAAATGTGAAAATATTTAAAAAAAATATTGTAATATTATTTCTGACCAATTCTCGAATTAGTACATACAAGTACTTTCTCTATTAAAAAATATTTGACACCTTTAATGTCTATTAGACTATTTTCAAATTTACTTCTGGAAAAATATGGTTGTTTGGAGAGTGAATTTTCGGAAATGTATGTTGTATTTATGCTACATCTTATACTACCAGTTACAGTTGCTGGTGCGGAAAGAACATTTAGCAAATTAAAAATTATTAAGGATTACAAAAGAAATTCTATCGGCCAAAGTAGATTACTTGATCTTGCGTTATTATGCATTGAGCACAAAGAAGCAGCAAAAATGGATATCAAAGATCTTATTAATAAGTTTGCAAATGCAAAGGCAAGGAAGAAACAAATTTAACTTTGAAATTTCATATTGTACCTATTATATTTTTCTGTACTTTTATATTATTATTTCGTAAGCCGTTCTTGAGATGTTATAAATATAACTTCTTTATATATAGAGCGCGATATTTCTGATAAGAATTCAGTTATTTTTACGAAATTTTATAGGCTCATTTTAATATATAACGATAATAAGTCTATTAATTCTCATCAATAACGAATTATATGAAAGCTCTAATTTGTGTTGTCTCACAATATTTGAAAGAAAGTCCTGTAGAATGTCCAGTTGAAAGTCTTGTAGAAAGTCCTGTAGAAAGTTGAGCAGAAAGTCCTGCCGAAAGTCCTGTAGTAAGTCGTGTAGAAATTCGTGCAGAAAGTCTACAAAACGTCCTGTAGAAAGTCCTGTAAAAATCGTGTAGGACGTTCTGGGGAAAGTTGTGTAGAAAGTCCTGTAAAAAGTCCTGTGGAAAGTCGTGTAAAAAAGCCCGTATAAAATCTTGTATAAAGTCGTGTAGATAGTCTTGCAAAAAATTATTTGGAAACGAATAAGATTTTCTTTCTGAAGACAACATCGGATATACTAAAGGCACCTAAATACACCAACGTACCATTATCCTGGCTTGACCCTTAATATCCAAACTGTTAAATTACACACACCCTTTTAATTTAAATTCTGATGCACAGTAAAATATGCTCTGGAAAATGAATGAGCTTACAAAATTAATTTTACCAGAAGTGAGTGTGCTCGCTAACTAGGAAATATTTGGCGCAAAGGACGGAAGGGAGAGAAATATATACAGGGTGATTAAAAAAAGATGGACCAAACTTCACGAGGTGGTAGTACACACCAAACCAATCATTTTTCGTCATAGTTTACCGGGTCAGAAATGAAACGTAAAGGCGCCAGTGGGCGCTTAATGGTGAAACCGATGAGGTGAAGCGAAAACACAAGAATAACTTAGAAGTCAGTCATTAAATGGCATTTAATAAACAATGAATACAGCAATGACTCAAAAGAGCAACCGCCAACCTGAATGCACTTCTCACATAGCGGCGATAAGAGGGATTGGCGAACTCTCTCGAACAGACCAGGCATGTCGCGCACTTTGGCAGCAGCGACCGAAAGTCTGACGACGAGTTTCTCTTCAGATTCAAGGAGAGTGTCATAGACGAGACCCTTGAGATATCTCAACAAAAAGAAGTCAAGACACGATAGATCGGGAGATCGTGGGGCCAAGCTATGAGACCGCCTAGTCCAATCTATCGGCCCGGAAAAGTGGCGTCCAGATAGTTCCTTACCTCTGACCCAAAATGGGCTGGTGCTTCATCGTGCTGGAAACACATACGCCGCCGGATATTTGTTGGAACATCCTCCAGCAATTCCGGCAAGATTTTCTGCAAGAAAATATGATACATTCTCCCATCAAGTCGTTTCGGCATAAGATACGGACCTATTAGGCGGTCGCTGATGATTCCTACCCACACGTTGATGGAGAATTGTCGCTGATGTGCATGTAGATATGTTGCATGTGGGTTTACACTCGCCCACATACGTTCATTGTGGTCACAGTCTCCGGAAAATCTGGTTGCGTGGCACTCTGTCCCAGGAACTAGCGGGAAAACTCCACGCGACAAGGATAATCCCCTGCAGTCATTGCTTGGATCCGCTGGAGATGGTATGAGTAGGAGACCCATATCTCCCGACTCGGTATGATCAACTGTCTAGGAGATCGGAGAGATGGTATGGGTATAACTGTTTCCCAAGCAGATTCCGCCAGACCGTGGATTGTGGCACACCAAGAGTATTCCTAATTGCTCTTGTGTTTGTGCCTGGCCGAACAGCTACTGTGTCCAGAATCTCCTGTTCCACACTTGACATTCTAACACTCCTTGCACAACCTGCATCAGACAAGTAGCGAGAAAGGATCCCGATTCACAGAGCTGCCGATGCAAGCGTTCGAATGTTTTAGGATTGTGCAACTGCCTATGGGGGAACCGTTCGTCTTACAGTCGCTGTGCCTCTCTGACGCCTTACAGTGGTTGTGCATTCCCCTTTGCAGCTCCATAGATGAAATGCATATAGGCTTTTATCCTATTTGTAAATTCCTCCATCGTCTTAAAAGTTGCAGCTGCAAATAACTGCTGCAAACTGATAAGGTATATTCGGTGTTACAAAAATTTGCTTAACTGTTCTTCTTCTTCTCCAGATGAAATTTGCATACATGGTTTTTTCTCTTCAACTAGAAAATAACAACCAGAATGACGCTTTTAAGTTTACGGAGTGACCGCTTCCCAACCAAGGAGTATGAGCCCTATAACGCCTTTACATTCCATTTCCGACCCGGTAAATTATGGCGAAAAATGCTTGGTTTGATGTGTACTACCACCTCGGAAAATTTGGCCCATCTTTTTTTAAACACCCTGTATATGACACAATGAAGGCATAATTTGGATTACAAATATGGATTGTCAAGTGCAAAACAGATAGAACCTGTACTTTGTTGAAGTAGAAAAATTTTAATGTGATTCAATTGATCTCTGCAAAACAAATTTGGGAGCAGGAGAGCCCAGTGTTTAAAGCACGGGGATCGTAGTCGGAGGACCTGAGTTCGATTTCCCGCTCTGCCCAAACTATCTACGCGAAAAACGAGCACGTTAAATCCGTGGAAATCCCTATTTAGGGTATCTGAGGTTAAATCTGGGGTTCGAAAGTCGTTAAGAGAAGTTGGTGGCAGGGGAAAGAGGGTACGGTCCGTGTGGATATCGTTCCCACTGGGTTGCGGCCTAAATTTGATAGCACTGTCCCGGCTATTAAAACATTTGTCTTCATCTTCAGGTTGCTCGGACGATCTGTGTCGAAAGAAAGAAAGTGATGCCTGCAAGGCAAAAGAAAGTTGTTCTTTCGTTGAAATGGTAAAGCATATTTTGAAAAGATTGAAGAATGGAACTAAATTAACAATCGGGCAGGGTGTTGGAAATACAACAATTTCGGAAATGTAGAGAATTGATCATGTCATTATTGTGGGGTCCACTTCTACTATGAGATACGAATTTCGCCATCTAGTCAGTTCTAATATCATTTAGGACTTGGTCTGTTTACATTAGCGCAGCAACGTAAAATGCAGTGATCATTGAGGTCAGGAAAAGATCAATATTTGATTTATTACGACCGCTACGATTTATGGCAGTGATTTTTCAATGTACGAGTATTAGTGCTCGTAGGATAATAACATGCATAAAAAAAAGGTAGAAAATGAAATGGAGCACAGGATGCTAGCATGTTTAGAAGAGTGAGGAGATTGTTCAAATCATAAGTTTCCTTTGATCTGAAAGCTATAGGAGAAGATTTCAGATCTTTTATTCGTTATTATATAAGAGATGAGTTTCCTCACAGTAACTTAAGAGTGTATTTTAGCTTCCAACCACTTGTTTCACTTTTCTCGTGTTCTGTGTAAAATATTCCTAAACTTCTAACTCGTTTAGATTTTATGATATTTTCCTGTTGCTTTAATCAAACGATGAATAAAGATTTTTTATTTTAAATATAATAACATAACATAATTAGTAATTTAAAATTCTTGATTAAAATAATTAGTCATTAGAAATAATTGTTATAAATACAAAAAATTTATAACATTTTGTAAAGTGGATATTGCTTTTCTATAAATATTTGAAATATGTACTTCTAATTAATTTACCGAATTTTTATGAAAGTACAAACTTTTTCTCAGCATCTATGCTTTGAAAAAATCTCCAAAATTGAAAGAGCCAACGATTGAGAGTGTATGTATATATATATATATATATATATATATATATATATGTGTGTGTGTGTGTATTATATATATATATAATATGTGTGTGCACGTATATATATATATATATATATATATATATATATATATGTGTGTGTGTGTGTATTATATATATATATAATATGTGTGTGCACGTATATATATATATATATATATATATATATATATATATATATATATATATATATAATATGTGTGTGCATGTATATATATATATATATATATATATATATTGATAGATACATAATGTGTGTATATGTATATATAGAGATATATATATATATATAATATATGTGTGTAAATGTAAAGTCCGTCTCATAAGTTTAAGCACAACTGGTAAATGAGGATTACTAGAGAACACTACAAAATAAAACAAAGTGACATTATTCGTTCATTAGATACTGCAAATCCTTTCATATAATCCATATCAAAATGTATAAATAATATTTTTTTATCATGACATTAATACAAAATAAAAAAAAATAGCCTGTTATAGACTGTCTCAAAAGTTTAAGCAGAGTACAAAAAAATTCTGGTATAAAACATACATAATAAACTTACTTATTGATAGTATTTCCATGATTTCATATCACTTTAAATAACATGTTTCCATTGACAAAATCAATTTTTGAAATATTTCTGTTTGCATGGAGTACCATGCTTCTTCAATAGACAATATAAGTTTCTTAACAGAGTCGTATTGCATTCCACTGTTGTAAATTTGATGGGTTAAGATACCCCAGACATTCTCAATAGGGTTGAAATCTGGGCTTAAATATGGCCAGTCCAAAACTCGAATATTTTGCTCTGAAAGCCATTGTTTGGTAGAACTGGAGGTGTGTATGGAGGCATTGTCGTGTTGAAATTCCCATTCAGACCCACCAAGAAGCTCATTGAATGGAAGCAAATGTTGCTGAAGTGTTTCTTGATGCTTCATTGAATTTTGTCTTCCTCGAACAGTGGCAAAGGGAGTCGGACCATTAAAACCAAATGCCTCCAAACCATCACAGATTTACCGCCCTGTTGTCTGCTGAACTGTGTCCTTCCCTCTTTCCTGAGGTCGCGCCAATAAGGGTTCCAACCAGCCATTAGGGCCATCCAAATTCCATTTTTTCTCGTCGCTGAATATTACTGAGATCTATTTGTCTCGACATGTATTTTCAAGCTCACCCCATTCTGTCCTTCTTACGACATGATTTTAAACATGGTTTGCGAGCCACTTTCTTCAGAACAATGTTGCTGCGTTCCCTGATTCGTCTATGTATTGTGTCCTTAGAAATCTTTACGCCAAGGTTATTTTTTAGTCGACGTAAGGGCATGTTTTGCGTTCACACCAATCTCTGAATCCGTTGATTTGTCTTCACACTCGTTACACGAGACCGTCCTATCGAAATTATCGACCGGGTTTTCTATCGAAATGGTAGTCTCTGGCAAGTGCTTGATACCACGCTTTGATCGAATTAAAGTAATAGTAATTTCACGAACAGTCTTACCTTCAGATTTTAACTTTAAAATCCTTGAAATCTCCACTTTCGTAAACTCCAAAGACTTCGGCATTTTGATTCACGAGCAGAAGTTATCTCTTTGCTTTCCTACCACCCAGGAGAAACGTCATTGAAACGTCGTCATCACGCGTTTGCAAAATTTTGCATAAAGTGCTTAAACTTTTGAGACAATGTTTATCATCAAACTTTTCAAAAGGTGCAATTTTTAACACATTTTAGTGTTGTATACAATAAAATGGATTTATTTTATTTCATTTCGAGTACATTTTGATTATTTAGTGTTAAATTTTATTTCACATTTTTCCTTTTAATTTTATAAGCATCTTTATTTTGTGCGTAAACTTTTGAGACGGATTGTATATATGATCTGTATATATATATACAGATAGATATATGTATATGTATATATATATATATATATATATATGTATATATATATATATATATATATATATATATATATATATATATATATATATATATATATATTAAAATAGTAAATCCAATGGTAGAATGGAAGAAGTAACTCATAATATATATATATACTGTATATAACAAATTAGTCTAATTCTCCGAACTTTCGCTTATACGAGCTGCTTTCGGTTGCATCAGAAGAGCAAAGAGTTGCGTTTACTATTATCTGATGATCGCCCCCTCCACCCCCTCTCCATACGCAAACTTTAATCTATTTATGCTCCTATATATGAACGCATTTTCCATCTTTCATCACCATAATTGGCGATTCTGAGATCCAATTCAAGTATTTCTGTCTGCCCTCGTTTCGAGCATTGCTCGGCGTACGTAAGGATTTCGATGCCGCGCGAGGATGGGAGGTATACCGCGAAACACCTGAGGGGATCCCCGACGAAATTCGCTAGCTAGCGGAATATGCTAGCAGAAGCATATGCGTGAAGAAAACATAGCGTTTTTGGGGATCGTTCTAGATCAGCACTGCATTTAGAGCAAGGAGCGCCAAGCTTCTCAGTTTTGCGCACTTTGATTGAATAATTGACAGATATACAAGACTCCTATAGATATGCAAGAAGTTATAGGATGTGGCAGGATTTTTTTCACCAGTAACCCCTTTCAGGTCAAAATCAATTTCCCTAAACTGCCTAGGTCCTATTTTACTTTGAAAGAAAGCTGGTCTAAACACATATCAACAAATAGTGATGAATCATTTATTTTTATTATAATTTTTGGGTGTGTTATCATATTCCTAATCACCCACTATCACTTATCCGGCTATCTTTCACAGAATTACCTGAAACATCGCTAATTTCGTCTGGTCGCAACCTTTTCCTCGTCGTAGATACCACTTTGAAGGCCAAAGATTGGTAAGTACAATATTTAGTCCATTTATGGCGTTTGCGGAGTACGATAATGAAGTTATTGGCCCGAAAAAAGTAATGTAGGGGCTCATCCGACATCTGACTGGAACTAATAATATTCAATGTCGGGGGTTCCTTTGTCTGAGGACCGCAAAGGGTCAATTCTAGTAGGGGGCGGGGAATGAACAAATTAATTTTTACGAAAGTTTAATTATAATATACACAAATTCTTATTAAAATATTCGACTGTAATCTGTTTTGTAGCCAAAGGAATGGTGGCATAACTAAAGGGAGTTAAAACCACTTATCAACAGCTCCTGGACCATACATTAACTCTTTATTGTCTTCTTATTAGCAAAACGATCTGTATCAATACATCAAACGATATTTACAATCGCCTTTAAACTGAGAGTCACCCATTTACGAGATCCTGGCTGTGCCAATAATTATATAACCACCTATATTCCCTCATATTTTATGTAAAAAAAAAATCCAAATGACATGCTCCTAATTTTTTTTTAATTTTTTTTTTAATACAAAAATGTTTGACGTGTATGGTTCACATCTGAGGTGTAAGCATATAGAACAAATCATTTTCTCGTCCTTAAACTCAACCGCTACGATGAATATACATAAACCATGCAACTGCCCTGTTTTCTTTTATTAGTCTAATCAGCTGCCGGAGAGGCAAGGTTTGTTAGATAGCAGCTGTTCATTTTTAAGAGAATATATGCAATAATTCTTCTTACTGGCATTCTAGCTTTCTTGTGCTTTCAAATAAAAAAACAATTATTTCCCCGAAAGTTTCCGCGTTTAAAATTTTAGGTATATACCTGAATACATTTCGAACATACTTCTGAGAATATGTCCGCATCTCTCTTTGTAGTATGTGAGTCATGTCCATATTAACTCAAAAACAAACGCAGAAAAAGCCATGAAATTTTATGTGCGGATAAATTATATAAAAAAAAAACTAGAACCAGATAGAATTTTTGGTAAATCCCGACAACAGAATTCAAATTATTAGAAATTTAAGACTTTTATAGCGTTACTTCGTTTGAAGAAATAAGATAAAAAAAACAGTTTTCGATTACACTATAGATGAAAAGGCATTAAAGTGTAACATACATTAACGCAGATCAATCAAATGTATATCCATTTATATATATATATATATATATATATAAGAAAAAAAGGTTTGAGGATCCAATGAAAGAAAATTGAGAAGCTATAACGCGAAAATCCAAATATCTAACAGGCTTACGAAATAAAAGTATAAATCAACATTATTTGCATAATTACAAAGTTTTCATAATTTTTTAAAGTTATATATATATATATATATATATATATATATATATATATATATATATTATATATATATATATATATATATATATATAAAAATAAATTATTAAATCCAAAGTTAGAATGTATGTAGTAACTCATAATACACTATTCCAAAATTTTCTACAAATACAAAGAAATTAAGACAAAAAGAGGAAATAATAAAACATAATGCAAGTCATAAGGACAAAGACAATCAACAAATTTCAAAAATGAGGAATGCAAATAAGAAAACAAAAAAATCAAGCAAAAAAGCTTGCACATGGAGGAGATTTAGGCTTACGAGATTAGGCTTACGAAAAGTTCATTTCGAAAAAATTCTCATCGGGTCCATATATCTTTTCGAAATGAACACAAAAATGCTTGTTTCTGAAACACAAGATAGATTTTATCTATAAACTTGTGTTATATGGACGACAAGCATAAAGATTGGAACAATAAAGGAAACATAAATACCTCAAAACGCACCTCTTCAGTGCAACCATGACGAGCAAAATATGACTGGATCATCGTTGCCATATGCCAAAATGAAAAGATGTGATTTGCTGTTGCCAAAGAGAGTAATAAAAACAGTACTGCGCAAAAGCAATAAAATGAGTTATTCAACTGTTAAAGCTTCGAGATAAAAAGATGAAAATATAATTGCAGGAGAATGAAGAAGTACGGCTAAAATAAGATAATAAGGGGAGAATATGAGAATTTTAGGCTAATCGAAACTTATTAACTATACTATTGACTAAAAATGCAGGATATTGATACATTTTACTGGTAATTTTGAGGTTATTAATGTGCAAAGCATGAAATTTTTTATCTGATAATCTATAAATTCTAAAAAGTTGATTAAGTATAATATTTCTAAACAATTGAATCGAGTTGCAGGAATTAAAAGGTAATAATTTATTAATATTAAATTTAAAAAAATCTTTTTTATCATATAATTTAGTAACTATCCCATGAGCAGGTTCTATAATTAGATTTAAATCCAAATAATAAACATTATTACTAATAGAAGTTTCATTAGGTATTAATTCCAAATTATCCGGATAGAAATCTATATCTATGACATAGTTATCAGTAAATACAAGACAAATCAGATCATCTACATATCTATAAATTTTATAATCAGTTGAAGTAAAGAATTTTTCATAATGATATAGGTATAAATTAGCTAACATACTGCTACTACAGCCACCTTGTGGAACACCTGAGACTTGTAAGTATAATTTATTACCTTGAAAGGTATAATTATTGAAAAGAACAAAATGGAGAAGCTTAGGAAAATTGGTAAATTTTGTAAGATTAGAATGTTTAGTAATATAAGCATTATATAAAGCTAAAATGACATATATATATATATATATATATATATATATATATATATATATATATATATATATATATAAGGATATAAACAAGAAGAAAAAATAAGCGAGAACAGGAGTGACCATATGATTTGCATAGAATGGCTGGGGTGGATTGCGACACCCCTTTCCCGCTTAAAGCAGCTTTTACGACCCGGGCAACGCTCACGGCACCAATGTAACTCAATGGTCAATCTCCCACATGTGCAAAGACAGAAGCACCCGAACGGACAAAAGAGCAAAGATGGAACCAAGCATGGAAGAGATACACCTTACTATCCAGCATGAAAACACAACGTTTTATAAGGGAAAGTCGCACATGCGCGAAAAGTCTTCAAGATGATAGGATCGCAGATATGAAAATATATATGATTAAGAATTCTCATTTAGAATCAAACAATGTACAATTTCTTTCTTTGAAAAAGGAATAGTAATAATGTTGTAAAAAATATCTAGGGTAATTTCTTTTTAATGCATCATTTATTATTTTATTACATTCATGAATGCAGTCTTTTTTAAAAGTACTGTAGTTTCTGTTTCTTCTGAAGTACCCGATAATAATATTTCTGAATATATATTTTTTTTTTTTTTTAGTGAGGTTTGAATTCCAATCAATAATATTTGAAATTCATACAATATCAAAATTAATAATATTATTGATTGGAATTCAAACCTCACTAAAAATATATTCAGAAATATTATTATCGGGTACTTCAGAAGAAACAGAAACTACAGTACTTTTAAAAAAGACTGCATTCATGAATGTAATAAAATAATAAATGATGCATTAAAAAGAAATTACCCTAGATATTTTTTACAACATTATTACTATTCCTTTTTCAAAGAAAGAAATTGTACATTGTTTGATTCTAAATGAGAATTCTTAATCATATATATTTTCATATCTGCGATCCTATCATCTTGAAGTCTTTTCGCGCATGTGCGACTTTCCCTTATAAAATGTTGTGTTTTCATGCTGGATAGTAAGGTGTATCTCTTCCATGCTTGGTTCCATCTTTGCTCTTTTGTCCGTTCGGGTGCTTCTGTCTTTGCACATGTGGGAGATTGACCATTGAGTTATATTGGTGCCGTGAGCGTTGCCCGGGTCGTAAAAGCTGCTTTAAGCGGGAAAGGGGTGTCGCAATCCACCCCAGCCATTCTATGCAAATCATATGGTCACTCCTGTTCTCGCTTATTTTTTCTTCTTGTTTATATCCTTGTATTCCACTCTGGATGCAGAGCTGCTATGCGCCACATCCTCTGTAAGTTTTCTGTTTTCTCCTTTACTTAAATAGGAGTTCCGTTCGTGATATACTTATTTTTATATGTATATATATATATATATATATATATATATATATATATATATATATATATATATATATAAATATAAATTATTAAATCCAAAGTTAGAATGTATGTATTAACTCATAATACACTATTCCAAAATTTTCTACAAATACAAAGAAATAAAAGAAATTAAGACAAAAAGAGGAAATAATAAAGCATAATGCAAGTCATAAGGACAAAGACAATCAACAAATTTCAAAAATGAGGAATGCAAATAAGAAAACAAAAAAATCAAGCAAAAAAGCTTGCACATGGAGGAGATTTAGGCTTACGAGATTAGGCTTACGAAAAGTTCATTTCGAAAAAATTCTCGTCGGGTCCATATATCCTTTCGAAATGAACACAAAAATGCTTGTTTCTGAAACACAAGATAGATTTTATCTATAAACTTGTGTTATATGGACGACAAGCATATAGATTGGAACAATAAAGGAAACATAAATACCTCAAAACACACCTCTTCAGCGCAACCATGACGAGAAAAATATGACTGGATCAATGTTGCCATATGCCAAAATGAAAAGATGTGATTTGCTGTTGCCAAAGAGAGTAATAAAAACTGTACTGCGCAAAAGCAATAAAATGAAATAAAATGAGTTATTCAACTGTTAAAGCTTCGAGATAAAAAGATGAAAATATAATATATATATATATATATATATATATATATATATATATATATATATATGCCGCATGGTAATACAATTTTCTTAATGTATCCTTTTTTCATTTTTTCATTTTTTGATGCCTGTAGTCTGAGTTTAAGCATTTATAGTAATGTACTATTGCTTAATCTGAAACAGGCATTTGTTTGGGTTAATTAGAATTAAATACTCAGACCTGAAGATGAATTTTATTCTAATTAATCATCGAATTTGGGAAGGTTCTGTTCTTTTCTCTTATCGGCATTATGGCCGTGAATTTGCTTCTATGGTGATGTTAATATTACTTGAATTGTATTTTTATTTTATTTTATTTATTTATTTTATTTTTTTTTTTTTTACATAATTCTTATTATTACATTTCAAATATATATATATATATATATATATTATATATATATATATATATATATATATATATATATATTATATATATATATATATATATATATATATATATATTATATATATATATTATATATATATATATATATATATATATATATATATATATATATATATATATATATATATAATAATTTATATAATAATTTTGAAATTCCAAAGAGTTTTTACAGAGGGTTTAAAAATATATACTTGCAGACGGGAATTGATAAAAATATATATATTCTTAAATTTTTATACTAATTTTGCTTCAAGTTGATTTGAGCATTAATAAATCTAAGCGTGACCAGAGAGACAAAATAAAAGTACAAATTCAAAAGTATTAAACTGCGAGGAAATGCGTTTAATAAAATTGAGTATGAAATTTTTTTGAAAACAATTTATTATTTTCATAGTAACCAAAATAAGTTCTTATTATCCTCATTACACAGTACATACAAAATATATCTATCAAACAGCTGTCAAAATTAGTTGAAAATAATGCACTCTTCAGTAACAGCATAAAACTAATTAATAAAGGCATCAACAACTCGCATCGTTATTTTACCACGAAAATTGTTTAATTTCAGCATTAGTCTCTTTTTACTTTCCTTACATACATAATGTATAAGAAAAGTATTGTGACGGGGTCGAAAATTCGAATTCGAGTTTTCGACGGGAGAGCACGTTTCAAGCATCCCTGATCACGAATCAAACATTTTTTGAAGTGATGTGTGTGTGTGTGTGTGTCAGTGAGTCTGTGGAGACGATAACTGACGAACGAATGGACCGATCCGAACGAAATTTGGTACAAAAATCACAATCCGTAAACACTGGAAGCTTATTGTTTTTATACGCAATCTAATGTTCAGAACCCACCTAAATTTTTGAGTGAAATTTTGAAAAAATCATCAAAAAATCAAAATCGCTAATAAAGTTACGCAAATAGACATTTCTTATGTAATTTTTCATTAGAAAACGATTGACATAAATTTTAGAACGGTAACATGAACCGTTCTCGAGATATTGTACATTTTTCAAAAAAATTATCAAAAAGTTATATAAAATAAAAAAAAAATATTTCCTCTTGAGAAACATGTTCACTTTTCATATGTAATACCACGCGATAAATTGGGTGACATCATTCTCGTGGATCTAACCCGTTCCATTCATGAAAATAGATACTTTGAGTAATACTTTTGCATTTGAACGCCAATAGCCATTTACCTGCTGTAAGAATAACTTATTTCTCCATTCATAACGCTTGGCGAGATTTTGGCGACGAATTTGGTGGAATGTCGCCACCTTGACGACATTTTTAGTTGTTGCCAAATTAACAAAAATCTCGCCAAATTGATAAAAGACGCTAAATCAATGAAAATGAAGACTAATTGAAGAAAATTCAATATTTTGTAAAGAATATAAGTATCTACTATAAGAATAACATTTTTTTAACTGCAGAAATAGTAAATTCATTGCATTATATAAGGAAAGTCATGTGTTGGCCACACCAGATTTTTAGTAGTGCAAAGTAATATTTTACCGTTTTTTAAATCGTGTTGTTATATTCAATGTATTTTATTATTCCTTTCTTTATTTATACCAATTGTTTGCAATGTCTTGGGATATAATTTAAGCCAAATAGCAGTAAGTTTCTTAAAACCATGTCACGCATAGAGGAATGTAAACCTGTAAGTATACGATGGGGCTGGTTTACAAATGTTGCAACCTGCCCCTCAAAGTGGAAAAGCAATATATTGCAGGTATAGGGTTATACAAACATATATATTATTTTTGAACTTTTCATTGTAAACCTTAAAATTACGAAGATTGTTTTGCAGTTTCTCAGTTTGCCTAACTGTCTTTAAATATTTGGGTTATTTTAAATTTTCTTTAAGCTAGTATCAGATTTGTCTGAACTTTTCGTGAAATCCATAATTTAAAGATGAACCAATATATATCAGTTTCTCTTTTCTCTGTAAATTTTCAAAAATGTGGAATGCTTTCCTATAGATATTTATTTAATAATAATAATTTTATATAAAAGTTTTTATATTCATTTTACTATAAATATAATTTATCAATGCTATTCGACACATGCAGATTTGTATTTTTAATATCAATAAATTTAGCGTTTAAGATGAGCAATAAAGAGTTTTTCCTCAAAATACCAGCACTACTTATCTTTAAGCAAATATTTCAAATTGCTTTTAAAAAATGAAGTATTTTATGAATTTGTACAACATTAAATAAATAAGTTTTAACAAAATTTTGACATCCCACTTTGAAGTATAGAGTGCAAGAATAATCTGCAGGTGAGCATAAATTATATTTGCAGCAGAGAAAAGTAGATGTTTTGCATTACTACTGAAAAATATGTATATATTATTTTTTCTTTATTACTTAAGTTTATTTATTCTATAATAAAAACTATCTCGTTATTTATTTTTATTTTTTCTTTATATTAATGCTCATTTTTTACAATTGATGTAACATATGTAGGTAAATTGTAAAAACTGAAAAACCAAATTATAATTGTATTACACATTGTGAACTCTAATATAATTTCAATCGAATGAACAATTTTACTTTTGAAAATCTAAAAATTTCCAAGTTAACTTGCCCTATACGGCGTGCCTCTCCTGAGTTGATTGAAGTATGAAATTAATCCGACAGAAAAACATTCTACAACTTTACTGAACTGTACCTAAATTTTACCTTAAAACTATCCTTAAAACCCAAAATTTACCTTAAAACTATCATACCATTTAGAAAGTTTCATTCTATGGTAATGTTGCATTATTTGTTTGTATTTTCCAAAATGTCTGAAAAGAAAAATAATTTGTACATTCTAAAAACTGAGTTAAATTTCCCCAGTCTCCCCTTCATTCTGTTTCCAGAAGAACTTTTATGAAACTTTACATACCAGCGTTGACAGATAACATCAGATATTTCAGCAACTGTTAGCGTTGCCACTCATGTGAAGATAAATTCAGCGAGCGGTGTTCAAGTAGCAAAAGGAAAAGAAAGCGAAACTTATTGATTTGAAATTGCATGTAAAGCAGAGGTGTAAAAAAAATCTGACATCATCATCTCAACCTGCCCAGCATGAGACAGAAAACGAATTTTTCCTTCCCACCCGTGACATATATCATCCTAAGACACGTTCAAAACACACTCAGATGATTTTTAACTTAAATTGAGCCCTAAACAATGCGATGAGAACTCTTCCACGCTAAATATTTGAGTTTTGGAGAGACATTGTTTTGGCCCATTTGGTAACGCTTCGTTGACTTCGAATGGATGGTGTACCAATCACAAGCTCAAATCCGGGAGCTGCTGTCATGAATTTGCGTTACGATTTGAATGGGGTTTTCATTGGACGTTCCACGTCATGCATATGTAATTGAGCTGTTTGATAAGCCATCACACTTGAAGCATAACCTGCTTCTTGGAAATATATCTCAGAGATACGGGAAACTTTATTATTTCTTTGATAGTTAAGTTGATTCAACCACTGGCTTGATGGCATGGTGTTTGCTTCACTAATTAATTATCTAGCGTTGCTCTTAAATCTACCCAATCATAGTTGCTTCCTCATTATAGGGTAATATATGTTTATATAACGGAGTTACTAGGATTGTATGATAAAGCGGGTATGGTAAAAGAGTTACAATATATTATTATGTTGCATATTGTTTGAAGTCTGAAAGAAAAAATCGATAAGTTAGCACAAAACAATTCATACAATTTTATAATTTATTTTCATAAAGATATTGAAAATAAAATATATTTATTTGAGCAAATTAAATTAAACCCTTAAAAACTTTTAGGCTCTAACTTTCTAAATGAAACTGTGAGTTTTTTAATGGGCCCTGTTACAGGGCCTGTTTTCCTCGGCATAATCACTACTTCATCTTGCTACACTATTGATGGGTTACTTCCTTGCCCCAAACTGGACAATTGGACATCTGGCGGAAGATATCCAATTGTCCATCATTAACACATATTGTTAATGTCCGGTGTACACATCTTATATATCTCTTATGTTACATGCGTCTGCGAGCTGAGATTTTCGTGTGATCACGCTTCTTTCAGAGTTTTCATGTTTAATATCAACTAGAGTTCAGCGGAATTGGTTCCTAGATGGAATATGTCGATCTTGTGATGGCAGAAGGTATGATGACTATGATATTTTTTACTATGATATTTTTTGTTGAAGACGTATCTAAATTAATAAAGCAGATATGAGAATGTGAATTAAAATATTTCCATATCATTGGTCTATTTAAAACAACTTGAACACATTTTATCTCAGAATGATATTTTTCAAAATACCTTATTTTGCCACTATAAGACCGATTTTCCGACAAGACTGTTGAAAAAAGCGTTTTCATAGTCGATTTAATATGAAACTGACTTTCATTTGCAAGTTGGCACTTTTAATATGTATCTCAGACTTTCGATATGAAAAAAAAAATAGAAGTTCGTTTAAAATATGTAACGTTTTTATAGTTATGCATTTCTGTGCGTGTAATTAAATGAATAAATGGATAATAACCATATTTTCTGTCTTCACTTGATTTTATTTTTTCATACAATTATTTTACTCAAGTCCACTTATGTTGAATGAATTCTAATCCAATAGTATTTCACAGAACATACTATTATGAAATGTTTGAGTAATTTTGTTGAGCTGATGTTTTTGTCCGTATAAGAAATTTTTATCTACTTTGTGTTTAAATATCAGAATTGACTAGAGAAATGTTCTACAGAATTTACTGCATTACAATTACAATGAAAATGCTCTTAAGTAGTTGAATGGTACAGTGGTATTTTAACATCAGATTTGATAATCCCTAATAATCCCTAAGTTAATAATCCGTTAATAATAATCCGTTAATAATAATCCGTTAATAACTATCCGTTAATAATCCCTAAAGTCGGTTTAAAATTTTATTATTAAATTAGCAACAGGTCAATCAAGTTGGTGAATATAATGAATTTGAGGCAATTATTTTCTAACCAAATATTTTCTCATAAATGTATTGTTATCAAAATCTTACATTTTAAATAATTTTTAATAATCGTATGACAATTCTATCTTATTCCAGCTTTGATATAATCTATCACAATATAAAAATGTTATGGCGATATAGTCTCTATATACACACGCAAATAGACACACTTGCACATGCACAAAACATAGAGGCATGTTCAGCAGCTCTTAAAAGGACGTATATTTTCTTCAAATGCTCAATTTAAAACTGTTCAAGAACATAATATTTTTTCTAAAGTGCAGAAGGGATGAAAATATGAATTGAAAAACATATATAACGTATGCATACTATCCAAAACTATAGAAGATCAGGGTAATCCCGTGATTTGCCACGTGAATGAAGTGGAGGTTCGACCTCTGAGGTAAAATATATGCATTTAAAACACACACACACACATATATATACGCACACACACACCCTCACTCACACACACATCGACACACCATCACACACACCCTTACTCACACGCACACACCCTCACTCACACACACACGCACCCTCATACACACACACACACACACGCACACACGCACCCTCACTCACACAAACATAGACACACCATCACACACACACACACACGCATACACACCCTCACTTATACACTTATATACACACAGAGATACAACCTCTCTCTCACACACGTACATGCACACATCACACACACGCACATTCTCACACACACAAACACCCTCCCACACACACACACGCACTTTTCCCGGCCACCCAATTTGTTACTCTAAGTCTTCGGACGAGTCGGTTGGTCTGGGCTTTCGACACACACACGCACGCACGCACACACACATAGACACTCACGCACACGAAAAGTGGTACAAGTCACAATCACTGTCACCATACTTTTCTCTAAAGCACGAAGAAAGTAATATGTATAACTATACTGGGAAAGTTTTCTGGATATATCTCTGCCCATATCCTGCCATTCACCGTACAATTAAAATGATTTTTTATTGTGTCCACATTAGAAGACGAAATCCAGCTCAACAATTCCATTCAATACACCCCCCCCCCCCCATACACACACACACTTGCAAGGGTTTGGTTACGCCTATGCTCGTAACTGTGAATAAGATGACGAATTTTAAAGTTATTTGCTCTTTAATAGCCATTTCCAAAACTCGTTAATGTTTTCTGTTTTATGCTTTTTAAATATTTGCCACTTTTTCTATATTAGCAACGAATACAAATATATATTTGCACTAGTAGAATGTTTATAATTATTCAAAAACATTTTACATATTGATAGTGGTGGATATTTTGATCTAAATAACATATTTGAGAATGAGTATTTAAGCCTGTCAAAGGCAGGAAAATAGACATTCTTAAAAAATGAAATGACAACTTTATTTTAATAAGTTTTATATTGTTTAACCAGTGGTTAAACAAAGTGGCGTTAACCATTGATGCCGCGCACTCGAAGGTCCCGAGTGCGATCCTAGATGCCGCTCAAAACTATCCTTTGTCTACGCAAAGTATGGGCACTATAAACTCGTAGGTCAGAAAAAAAAAATGAAGTGGTGGATCAGGAAAACGATTGTGCGATCGCTGTGTCTGCTACCTCACTGGCATTCGGTCTAAATTGAGTGGCGTATTGGCGTAATGTGCCCTGTCCCTGTTTTGCACCGGGTCAATGTGTAATGACGGCGAAATGGATCATGTTCCAGCCGCTTCTACTGACGAATGACTTAGTTGTCAAGTGTCTGGCCTTGAAAAATTTGTTAGCAATATATGACACTTACTGTCTTAAATAGACATTTTAAACAAAAATTAGACTCAATTAGGCTCTGTTCCGTAGTCAGTACCATAAGTTGCTATACGTTTCAGCTAAATACTATAAGTTTCAGCCTTCTAAGTTACCAGAGGTGCTTCTGGGAGATTTCTAAAGACATTTCGGAAATAACCCATTTTCTCTGTTCCTGGTTGGCTTTGTTAGTTTCTGTCCTGAGGTTGATACTATAAGTGCACAAAGATTCATCCTTCTAGGTCATCAAGTGGATTTCTGGAGGATCTTGAAAGACTTTTCAAGACTTCCTCTCATGGTTTTTTACACCTCCGGGGGGCCGGTTCTCGTTAGATCACCGAAGTCAAGCAGCATTGGGCGCGGCTAGTACTTGGGTGGGTGACCACATGGGAACACCGCGTGCTGTTGGCACATTTAGGGCGCGGTAGCCCGGTGGTTTGCGTGCTAGATTTGCACGCTGCCACAACTGCCGCCGTGTTCATGCGGAGTACGATCACGTTAAACATGTGGGTCCGTAAGTCCTTCCGAGAGGTTGGTGGTAGGGGAAGGAGGGTACGGTCCCTGTGGATGCAGCCCCCACTGGGTTTCGGTCTAAATTGGGTGGCACTTCCCGACCGTCCAAACGGTTACCTTACACCTTTCTGGTAGGTCGGACGACCTGGGTCTCAACAACAACAACACCTCCGGGGGGGGGGTTGAAAATCCGGAACCATTAGTCCCTATCCTGTGGTTGATACTATTACTATAAGTGTGCAAAGATTCAGCCTTCAAGGTCACCAGGGGGTTCTAGAAGGTCTGGAAAAACACAAGCACGTTAGGCAATTATTATATAGATTGAGATATAGCTATTTCAAATTTTAAGGATATACTCGTACAACTAATATGTGACTTTTTACGTACATATGATTTTAAGGCTAGACATACATGCAGCCTAAAGCACGTAGCATATGTTTGCAAAATCATGCGGTTTTTCTCTTTTGATTACCGGATTACTCAATGTTGGCACAGCTACACATAAAAGAGAATTTGGCCGTCTTCTCACATTTGCAGTCCGAGGATTCAGTGGCGAACCCGTACTAATATTTATCTTAACGACAGATGAAAATTATTCAGATGGAAATTTATTTCGATTCCAATCTTTTCAAACAAGAATAACAACATCGTTATTATTATTTTTTCCTAGAGTAGACGGTTAATTTTGTTATTGAAAAAAATGTTAATATAATTTTTGGTAGATGTTTAGTTTGATTAATACTAAGCATTTTAAATCTTTAATAACTTCAACCATAAAACTTTCCAAAATTTCTACCTACAGTTTTAGTTTTTACATAATAAATCCAAGTAGAAGATTTCATGATGATATATACAAGGAAGGATCAACAAGAAAGATCAATCATGCATAAGCATTGATTTTCATAATCAATGCTTATGCATGATTGATCTTTCTTGATGATTGAACACTTTCCAACTGAAATGTAATTTCATTTAAAAATTTCTAAAATGTGATTCATTCAGTGGTAATATCTTTTACATTATCACAGTACTACAGTAATTTATTATACTTAAATATTTAAAACTGTATCGAAATATAAATCATCTGATTATTTATGCAAAATCAATGAATATTTCATTCATATAACTTGTATTCCAGACTCCAGAGCTAAATAATTTTGTGTGAAAAAAATTCAGCAATTCTTATGTAATTCATCTTACAATCGCTTGAGATATTTGCATTCTGCATATGTTAAAATTAGGCTTCCTTGAAGAAATAATAAAAGTTTAGGGATCATTTAAAATCACAACTATTGTAATTGCATAGGCACGGAATTTAGATACACAGATAATACACAGATAATATATATGTGTATGTGTATGTACTCAAAGTATTGGAATCGTGCCGAAGATCGGAACTCGAATTTTCAAAGGATCTACACGTTTTGGGACTTCTAGAACACGAAAAAACTACTTTTAGGAAGACGTCTGTGTGTGTAAGGGTGTATCTGTGTATGTTTCTGTGTGTCTGTGTGGATATTACATCCACTCTAATTGAAAAACTAATGGACCGAATTTCATACAATTTGGTAGGTATGTTTCTTGTGGGAAATCCTGATGTTCATTAGATTATAGTACGATTCGTAATAAAAGAATCTGCCTTCTTTGCGAAATGGCCGCAGAAATTGCCTTTATCCACTCTAGCTAAAAACTAATAAACCAAATTTAACAAAATTTGGAGTATAATATTTCAATAACCTACAAGTGATTTATATACCAAATTTAACAAAATTTTGTATATAAATCATTTGTAGGTTATTCTACTACGATTCGGGAAAAAGGAACGGGCTATTTTTGCGAAATGGCCAGCAAAAATCGTTATATATAAAAATAAAAGACTACGTGTGCTCAATTATATCAATTAAATTCCTATTTTATATGTGATTTTTGACAACAAAAAGAATAAGACTAACCCCATTACTCTAGGACTAGCCGTTCTTGAGATATTCTAGTTTTTTCGCGTTTTCGCTACGCCACCTTGGACAATAAGTCCAGCTATCAAATGAGAACCAAATTTAAGTTTAACGTGTAAATTCAATGTCATTTAAAATACTTATGTTGTGCAGATAAACTCAAATTATCATTGAATAAATAAAGAGAACGAATATGAGTCTGCAGAGAAAGACATGTGCTGTCCACATCAGAATTTTTAACAATATTACACCAATGATTTATAGAAGTGAACGGGGATTATTTTCAGGCCATTTCGAAAAAAATGTATGATCTATATTTAAAGATCCATCAAATTTTTGTCGAATAAAATGTTCAACAAATTTAAGCTGTGTACCAAATTTTAACTCTCTAGGACGTAGGAAAGTGCATTTAAAATGCCATCAATTAAATTTATTAAGAAGAGTTATATAAAATTTAAAAAAAATGAAAAATTGTTATCTACCAAATTTATTTTAAAATATGAAGCCACTCCCATATGCAAAACGTTTAAACAAATGGAGAGATATTAATTATATAATATCTCTCTCTTTTCTTTCTGGAAGATATCCCAAAGTCAGAATTTAATTGAATTTGTTTTTTTCCCTATATTAAATAATTTTTTTAATTAAAAAACTACTTAACATATTTTACTGAATTTTTTTTTATATATTCTATGGGATAATGTGAATATTTCCTAAAAATTTCGAAGCAATTCGTGAATTTTAAATTTACTTAAAAAATGTTTGAAAAATTAGGTCCCATAGGGATCAATGTATTTCATTTTTTCAACCCGGGTTCAATAAAAAACTAATTGGGTGATATTATTTATTTATATTCCCATAGGTCCTACAGACCGTCTGAACAACATACTAAAATTTCATTTTGATAAACTCATTTTTACGGCAGTTATCGTGCTAACGGACAGACAGACAGACAGACAGACAGACAGAATGAATGAACAAAGTCATAAACACTTTTCAACTTTGTTGTAAAGTGTTAAAAAGTTCGGAGACTGTGCTGATATTTCCTACCCTGATTGGAGGAGAGAGGAACTATTTTGCCGTGGAGTAGAGGCACATGTGACGCGAGATGTGAAAAGGAAGAAGCAGGTGTTTTTCCAGACAATGCATGTCATTGAACTGTAGTCGTTCGCCTCAGGTGCAATGTTTTTGTCGGCGATTTCCCCAAACGCTGGCAGAATTTGATATTCGCACGTTGTTCTTCAAACGCCATTTCCATTTTCGACGAACGCGAACGACGCCACGGTAAAATAGTTCCCCTCTCCTTCAATCAGGGTTGGAAATATCAGCACAGTCTCCGAACATTTTGATCCTACCTTGTATACATTTGTTGGTAATATATATACATTTGCTGGTGATATATATACATTTGTTGGTGATATATATATATATATATACATTTGTTGATGAAATATATACAATCGTGCACTACATGTACATATTTCAACTGGGAAGTTGCTAAAATATGTTTAACAAGGAGATACTTAACAAAGACATATTTTTCTCAAATTCGAAAATATTCAGTTAAATAATTTTAATCTATACAATTGTAAAGAACCTTGCTGCTGCAACCGGGAATCGAACCGGACTCTGCATTCTCCACTCTCTTGTCAAATTGGCGTGAAACTGAAAATCTGACTGACCACCTCCTGCTATTTTTATTCTCTAGGTTAGCTTCCTACGTGGTCTCTGACCTCACGATTTTAAATCAACGTTCAATATACTAGAATCCACTGAATCCGTACTACTCGTACTAGGGCCACTTTCAGACATCCGGCATCTTTGCACTAACCTACAGGGTTGATTTGTTTGGGCGCGCCATTGTAAAGACCCTTCCTGCTCCAACCGGGAATCGAACCTTGGATCTTCGAACTGGCCAGCTGACAAAATTGCAAGCTCTTATTATCGAAGTGAACTCTGTATAGTGTGAGAATATTTATTTTTTATTTTTTAATCATTAATTAAATTCCGGGTTTCAGTAACTGAAGGGTGCTTTCTGATGCATCCATATTCCAAAGTGTTTAGTTTCACTTGTATCACAATCATTATCAGATTGAAAAGAAAAAAACGTATCTTTTTTTTTTAGATTTAATATACACAAATTGCTCTTTCAACGTATTTCCTGACAATTCTCAAAAGTTTATATTTTTAAAATTGACAACAACTTAGTCACCCTGGTGATTGGATATATTTAGCTATTTTAGTGCCGTTAACAACTGCATAGTTCACATTATAAAAAAACACCTCATATACTATATTAGTCATTTCTAACCACGCTTTACGCGAGTTAAATGGCAGATAGTCACTAAATGCGACATTACACACTTCGTGAAAGGTCTGAATATCAAAAACCGTTTAAAATTCATGCATAAAAATGGCACACATTTTATACTTCTGTTAACGCGGAAATTGGGGCATGGAAAAGAATATTTCATCATCGATGACTGTGCGTTGCCTTCATTTCAACGTCTTCAGACATTTTAAGCTAAAAAATTAATTATTTATAATGTTATACTTGAATAGTTTGATTGGAAAAATAGCCAACGAAAGATTTCGGCAATTAAAACGCAACTCGGCTACCATAGTTATAAATAAATTCAATGATAGAAAATTTTAAAAAATGATCGTCTGCTGTAACTATAAATTAAGCTATGTCTCAAGAACGGTTGATTTTGTACACCAATAAAGTTAGTGAAGAAAATGTAGAATATATATTTATATATATATATATATATATATATATATATATATATATATATATATATATATATATATATATATATATATATATATAAACAGTATGTTTTAAAAACGATTTTTGTTTGCCTAGTTGTTCTCGAGTTTCATCTGAGGACAAAACAATTCCGCGCTTTATAAACTTTTTGAACGAAATACCGCATGATTTTATGCTTTCCTCGTTGCTTATAAGATCAAGACCTGCGTATATGCAAAGTTTCAAGCTTCTACTTTCTGTTTGGATTGTATCCGTTCCACTCTGTGGACAGTCAGTGTCACTCAGGCTGTATGATCGAGCCAAAGTGGGGCCCAGAGCCTAGTGTTAATTTGGGACCCCATACTGTCATAGCATTCCAAATGCATGCAGAACATTAACATATAAGTAATTTGGGGGGGGGGGGGGGAGCTCAGGATTATAGCTTCGAAGGCCTTTTTTTAGTGTAGAAAACTTCCATACTTTTTACTTCAAAGTAATATATACACAATATTTAAAACTATTAACATATTTCATAATTTGAAATAACAATAATTATTTCCGGTTTTTAAATTAATTAAAAAATTATTTCTATTTAAATTTTATCGCATACAAAATTTAGGGTCCCTTAAAATTTGGGGGCCCAGTGTCGCTGTCCCTGAGTCCGTGCGTTAATCTGGCCCTACTGTCATCACTATTTCTAGAACGATCATTGTTTTTCATCAAAATTAATGCTTTACAAATTTTTAAATTCAATCAATTCAAGTTCTAATGACAAGAATTTCTCAAAATTTTATCTACTTCTAAATTTTCACATAATATATTTATATATAAAATTTGATAGCGGTATGTGCATTCATTCTTGAGTTATTGGGCCTCCACAACACCCACTCACACACACACATATATATCCAAAAATATTCGCAATTGGTTCAGGAGGTTTTGCATTCTGCCACCTTTCAGTCAAAATCTCATTCGAAAATTATTGGTAAAACAATACATGTTTTTTATGCATTAGAAAGCAAAAGCAAAAATGGAATAATATTTCTAATTATAATTTTCTAACCCCATGATTACATTCATGTTCATATATGATCACTAACTTCTTTCCCACTTTGACAAAAAAGCATTTATCGGAATTATGCGAGCAATAATTAAAAATACGTTTTCTATATTTTTCATAAAACCTTGGTATTATTAAAATAACCATTGCAGGTATTTGGAAATAAAACGTTACAGTTGTTTACAGCAAATCGGAAATTTTGGCTATCTTCCTCGAATTACACTATCAAAGTGTTATAAATAATTATAGGTTTCATCTTGTTCTATAATAATATATGGAAATACGAATGTTAAATTTCGTAGTATAACATATTCCAATATTTTTAGAATATCACTAACAGTTGTATGATTAGCCTTCATTTGCGTCAAAAACCGTTTGGTTGCGGAAAAATACAGTTATTATTACTACCCGCCATTTTGTTTCGGAACTGCTCTTTTAGAAGGTTTTATTTGCATTTTTAACACTTTCCATAGTTGAAAATCCTACATTTAATGCTATAATATAGCATACAGAATGTAAACAAATTCAGCGATTGTAAGGTGAGTTGTATAAGAATTGCTGAATAATTTTTCATGCAAAATTATTTACTCTGGAGTCATAAAATTGATATGAATGAAATATTCATTGATTTTACATGGAGAAGCAGACGATTCATATTTCTATGACTCCATTTGAGTAAAATTCATTTTGTTTAACTAGCATCATCTTTTTTGATGAAGTTTTAAGTTTTCAGGTATAATAACTTACTCTAGTACTGTGATAATTAAAAAAATATCAGCACTGAATGCATCCCATTTTATAGATGTTTAACTAAAATTGCATTTCAGTTGGAAAGTGTTTCATAATCAATGCTTCATACATGATTGATCCTTCTTGTTTAACTGTTTCACATTCCTAACAATATTCACTTGATATTTACATTCTTATACTAAAGAAATGTACGATGAGCACGAAAAATGATTAAAAGCGTTAATGAAAGCATTGATGAAAAGCACTGATGAAAACAATGATGAAGAGTATTTATGGAAATAATGCTGAAAAGGCCGACGCGGTGGTCGAACGGTCAAGGCGAGCGTTTCCAAGCGATCGTTCAGCCGCCGCGTTGTGGGTTCGAGTCCCACGTAAGGCATGGATGTTGTGTTGTTGGGCACAGTGTGTTCCCCCCCCCCCTCTGGTGCGCCTGGGACAACGTCCCAGGACGGCTAAATGATTCACGTTTCTAGCCGATATATAGGCGAATGATGAAAGTCAAGTGCCTGGCCATTTGATTAAAAAAAAAATGTTGAAAAGTATTTATGAATATGAACCTGGTGTTTGTACGAATAGTGTCGGTGCATAATCGTATTCGAAGAAAATTTTATCGAGATGATTGAGGTGATTATAACCACAATTAGCCATTGATATTACTAATGATTGACAAGCAGGAGAGTTGTATTTTATTTATTTATTTATTTTTCGAAAATATGTTAGAATGAAAAGGAATTTTGCAGTGCAAACATGATCAAGAATCTAGAACACAAATGGCGGCCTTCGGGTTCAGAATCTAAGTATCACGATACAACGGTAACGATAAATTTATCATTTTGGAAAACAATAAACAACTTTTATCTCGAAAAACGGAACTTTAATTTGAATTCGACGCGAAACGTAATTTTCCAAACTCGCATTATATACCGACTAACATATATCGCAAATAGCAATCATCCTCTTCGTCTATGTTTACAACAGCAGATAGTTGCTAAGGGGACATGCAAACGCGGAATTTGCACAGGCCAGCACAACATAACCCATCATTTTGAATGTATTTAGTGAAACAAAGAAAAAAAGAAACATGTTTATGCAATACATCAAACAAAAGTGAAAATTGAAAGATAAAATTGAGTATTTTTACATTCAAAACAACGGCGAAAACAGAAAAGTTTTCGCATTTATACAAATGGACACACTTGGTGATGGTCATGGCAAATATAGGGTTGTGGGGGGAATGTATATCGTGTTTACATGCCGCACGATACCTCTGCATGCAAGATAATATTTTTATTCTTTTACGTACAGATCGATAATAAATGGGGATTCGGTAGAAGCAACTGCAATGCAAATACTAACAGTCGCATTTCGCCTTTTCTTTTTTATCGTTAAATATTTATCTGAAATATATCTTTATAGCGTGACCTTTTTTGAATTTTTCTTTTGATATAAAAGGCTCTTTATTGAAAAACGACTCCGCAGATGGCTGGGGTATCACTTAACTGTGTTTTCGAGGCATTATTATATCAATAACTGTTTTTTAGCTTTGTTGAATACAAGAATAACACAAAATATATTAAGTTCAAATTGAAATAAACGAGTGCGATTTATGTACACTATATACTAGAACTGTTTTTTAGCATTGTTGAATACAAGAATAACACCGAATATATATTTAATTAAAATTGAAATAAACGAGGGCGATTTATGTCGAAATTTAGCAAATATATAAATAAATAACAAATAAATACATAAATAAATAAATAAAATAAAATAAAAACCAAAGAAAAAAACGCTTTTGTCAAGATAATTGGGTCAGAGTAGTCACTAAGACAAAGATATGGAAATTTCTATCCATAGACAAATAATCCCACGTCATATGAAAATAAGCGTTGCCAATCCAAAACACTTGATAGTAAACGAAAAACCAAAGAGGTATGAAACAAAGCGAGATGGACAAACAGCATATAGCAAAAAATTCACTCAAAACTCAAAAATTAACTTTGAATATAAAAAGTTACAAAGTTTAGTGGTATATGACTGAAAAAAAAAAAAAGCCGCTTTCGAAAATTAAAATATCTGTATATACAAATAAAGAGAACAACAGGTCCAAAAACTACATGGGTTACTATTGACCACAAAGAGAAAACGAACAAGTAGCATTCTAAGCGAAAATGTTTGTTTCGAAAACAAATTTAAGTGAATTAAGAATTAAAAATCAAAGAAATTAAGTATTAAAGAAACAAGAGGTTGTGGAATAAAAATTATAAGTCCACATTGGAAAAAGGAAGTAATTACAAATAAAAATGACTATTCTTGAAAATAAACTTAACTGCATCAAGAATTAGAAAACAAAGAAGTTAAATTTATTAAGGAAACTAGCGGTTGTGGAATAAAATTTAGAAATCTACGTTAGGAGAAAGGAGTACTTACAAATAAAAAGTCCAACTGGTTTCGAAAATAAATTTAACTGCATCAAGAATTGAAAAACAAGGTAATTAAGTGTTAAGGAAACAACCAGTAACAGGATGAAAGCTGCATCAGGAAAAAGAAGTAATTATAAATGAAAAAATATATTTTTAAAATAAATAAAACTGCATCAGTGATTGAAAAACAAAGCGTTAAATATTGAGGAAACAACCAGTTATGTGATAAAAATTAGAAAACTTCACCAGGAATAAGCTTTAAATAAAAATAGAAAACTGGTTTTGAAAATAAATTTAACTACATAAAAAATTGAAAGATAAAATAGTTATATATTAAGGAAACAACTAGTTATGGAATAAAAATTAGAAAACTACATGAGGAAAAGGAACAATTGCAAACGCAAACAAAAAAATTGGTTCCGAAAATAAATTAAACTGTGTCAAGAATTGCAAACAAAGTAGTTAAATATTAAGAAAAATACAAGTTACTGGGGAAAAAAGGTACACCAGGAAAAAATAGTTTAATTGCGAATTAATTAAAACAATCGGTTTCAATGCATTTAACTGCATCAAGAATTGGAAAATAAAGCAGTATATTCAAGAAAAACACACATACGGAATAAAAATATAAATATCCAGAAAAACACACATTACGGAATAAAAATTCGAAAGCTACATTAGGAAAAAGTAGTATTTACAAATAAAGAAAAACAACCGATTTCGGAAAATAAAATAACCAACAACAAATTGAAACAATAAAACAACATCCTGAAGCAATAAAAGAAATACAAGAAAGAAAAACAGAACACTAACAAATAATGAAACGCAGACACGGTTTTTATACATGGAAGAAGCAAACAACATCTAGAGAGGAAAACAAGGCAGTATAAATAAAGAAATTCCCAAAAGTTTCGTAAACTAATTTAGTTTCCTTCATCCAGAAAATAAAAGAACAGCAATAATAAATCAAGTAAATGAACTAATTTCGTAAATAAAATTAGCGAACCGCGTCCAGAAAAAAAGATTAAACCAGTAATAAATTGAATAAATGCATCAAGAATTGAAATGTATCGTAAACCAAAATTAGAAGAAGAGAAAATACAACTGAATAAAAGATTTCCAGGCGGAGGAAATCAAAGGAAAATTATCAATAATAAGTGAGTTCGATTAAGAAACATTAGTGCAACCTTCAAGAAAGCTAAATTCAAAAATGAAATGAAGTGTACAAACTCATCAGAATTTTAAGCAAGTACTCTAACTCAATCATTCTGCCAAAGAAAGCACTTTCTTTCCTTTGAAACCGGTTGATGCATTTAATCAACTGCATTATGCTATTACTGACATGGTATTTATTTTTAGATTATATAAGACAATAGTTTGAGTGATTTATGACAGTAGTTTGAATGATTTATGACAGTAGTGTAAGAGAACCTTGGGGCACTTTTCGGTTTTTGATTTTTATAATATTTTAACCAAACAGTTGCAGCATATACATTCGACACTTCCATATGAGATAAAAATACAATCCACCTCAAATTATATATAATTAATATTTTTAGAACCCTTGGAATGTTTCAAGGTGCTTTTTCTGGTGAAATACATTAGGATAATGCCTTTAATGGGTAAAGAATTGTTAATTGTCAAAATTTCTGAGCTATATTGCCCAATTTAAATAACTAATACAACAGACTGAATTTTAGCAGGAACAGTTTTAAACAATGCACAAACTTACAGTGAAAAATCTGGAAAAGTCTAACATTTTAAAATATGGAATATTTACTAGAGGCTTCTTGAGTAGCAAAGGCTTAAATTGAACGTCTAAAGCAAATTAAATTCACTGCAAAAACAATTTTATTCACAGTCCCAAGGTTCCCCACTACCATGTGCCCCAAGATACTCAACATGTGTCCCAATGTGACCCAATATCATATGTTCCAATGTGACTGACTATCATGTGTCCCAATGTGACCCACTAGCTAGTGTTTCAATATGACCCACTATCATGTGTCCCAATGTGACTGGCTATCATGTGTCCCAATGTGACTGACTATCATGTGTCCCAATGTGACCCACTAGCTAGTGTTTCAATATGACCCACTATCATGTGTCCCAATGTGACTGACTATCATGTGTCCAAATGTGACCCACTAGCTAGTGTTTCAATATGACCCACTATCATGTGTCCCAATGTGACTGACTATCATGTGTCCAAATGTGACCCACTATCTAGTGTTTCAGTATGACCCACTATCATGTGTCCCAATGTGACTGACTATCATGTGTCCCAATGTGACCCACTAGCTAGTGTTTCAATATGACCCACTATCATGTGTCCCAATGTGACTCACTATCATGTACCGAAGGTGCCTCAACTAACCAGATTCTTTCTGAAGAGTCTCAAGTTTTTTGGGTTTAAAATTACCATTTTTCATCTTATTTCGTAATAAATATGCCTGTTTCTTTAATATGTAGTTTTATTTAAATAAATTAAATTCTAATCTCACTGTTACTGTCTACAAAATTTATATAAAAGTATTTTGGCTTCTGAAAACCAAAACAGTTTGATGCATTATTACCTGATTGCAGTAGAGCTTTCAAAACAAGCATATGCACAACAGGCCAGGGCTCTATCTAGTAGTTCATAAGAGCCAAGATTACCAAGATTTTTTATCTCAAATCTAATTGTAAAGTTTAAGGTGTTCCCTGTGGGCTGTGTTCTAAGGTACATGAACTACATGAACATTCGCTACAGGAACATCGGAACAGAATGGGAGGTTACTGCATTACTTTATCATGCATAATGTCATCCACGCATTTCATTCCATTGTTTGGAAACTAGATCTAGATGATTGTGTTATAAAAGTATCAAATCTGTGTTATCAAATTCTCTATAACGTTATGCACATTCAAGATTTCAGCTGCGACGTTGTTCGGCGTGTCCGAAAAAGCTTTCATTTTGTTAGAATAATTTAATAGTGAAACGTGAGGCACGAGTTTTATGAATAAATTTTCATTCCATGTGAGATTTGAATAGTTTTGAGTTGTTGCAATGTATCTTGTTATGCATTTCATTGTAATAATAGCTGTTTCGGCAGATGGAGAGAAAGTTTAATACATTATTACACCAAGTTCTGTTCTAATTTTTCGTACCCATATTGCAGTAAAAGAAGAAAATGATTTTCTTTTAAATGAAAGATAATCTGTAAGTCTGCAAAACCCTAGTTTTTGGATATTCCAAACCCTAATTTTTGATATTCCAAATCCTAGTTTTTGATATTCATTTTACTAAATTATTTTACTGAAGTATCTTAATATATAATGCTCAGTATACATTTCATGAGCAAATAATATATTTTTTCATTTTCCTTAGCACTTTTAGTGAAGGATGGCAATATTTTTACTTATATTTCTATCATCGCAATCAGCATTGAAACTATAATGATATAAACAGTGCTATTTTATTTGTTCATTAAAATTGCATTAAGTATTTTTCAATTTCCTATTTATAGCCAGCCTAGAAAGGGAAAATTTGAAACTTCACCTACACGTACGGCTCGATCTATAAATAATGAAAAAAAAATAAATATAATCTATAAACAATGAAAAAAGAACTAAAATCTAAAATCTTGAATTTATTGTTTCAACATTCTTCCGTCTATAACTCAAGAATGATTATACACACAAAATTCGTTTTTATACTATCATGCTCAGAAAAAATATATCCTAAATATCACCCAAATATCTCAATTCTATAGATTCTATAGGTGTACAGCCAACCGTCTAGAGATATTACTTTTCTTATATACATAATAAAATGTATAAGGAAAATATTGTGACAGGGTCGAAAATTCTGTGGAGACGAGTCTGTGGAGACGATATCTCACGAACGAATGGAGCGATTCAAACGAAATTTGGTACGAAAATTACAATCGGTGAATACTGGAAGCCCTATTGTTTTTAAGCGCAATCGAATGATCAGAACACCCCTAAATTTTTTAATGAAATTTTGAAAAAATCATCAATATATCAAAACCTTCAGTAAAGTTACGTAAATAATGATTTCGTGAGACATCAATCGTGAGACGATATCTCACGAACGAATGGAGCAATTCAAACGAAATTTGGTACAAAAATTACAATCAGTGAATACTGGAAGCCCTATTGTTTTTAAGCGCAATTGGATGGTCAGAACATCCCTAAATTTTTCAATGAATTTTTGAAAAATCATCAAAATATCAAAACCTTACGTAAATAATCATTTCTTATGTAAATTTTCATTATAAAACGATTGACACAAAAATTTAGAACGCTAGCAGGAACTGTTCTCCAGATATTGCACATTTTTTTCAATTTATAGTTATAGCAGACGATTTTATATATTTACAACTCAATTTTTCATGAAGTTTTTGCTTCCATTTTTAATCATATTAACAGAATTATCATAGAGTTAGAAAAAAGGAGAAAAAAACTACTATGAAACTGGTGAAAATACCATAATGCTTTAAGAATTACATCTAGTTGTCACTGGTGTTAGTGTAGTAGTTGCTATTTTTAGTTAACACAACAGAAAGGTGTAGTACTTAGTATATGTATTTTTGATTATTTTTTAATTAAGGGTTTTCTTATTATGAGTATAATCAACCAGTATTTCTTCATAGTTATAAAACAAAGTGCAGAATGTATGGAAATAAAAATAAATTGAAAGATAAAATAATGTTAAATACGTACGAATATTCTTTATTGCTTCAGTTCTACTTTGCATTGCGCTAATAATTTATTTTTAGAAAATTGACGGTTTAAATAAATATTTTAGACCTTTGGTCATAGAAGTTTATACAATGCAGGACTACTTATCTTATCCCAGCGCCACCTGAATTATTGACTCAAACGATACTGACATTTTCTTAATATGAAGTTTTAAATCCTTACTTTTACCTCAATGAGAGTTACGCTTCAAATACTGAAATCGTATGATGACTATTTTTTTATCAAACTATTGAAAATATTTTTCAATAATAATTGATCTTAAGACTTAAATGTGCTATGAACTTTGAAAATAAGGAAACATACAGCTATTGAAGATGAAATATTGTTTTACAAATTGCAATTTCCATGTTAACAAAACTATGAAATGTTCACCGTTAAAACCGATTTATGATTAAACTTGAAACACTTTTTGATATTCAAAGCTTTTACTAAGTGCGTAGACAGCTTATTTAATGGCCATTAGCCATTTTTCGAGTGGGTGGAAATTGTCTAGTAAGTAATACTAGTGAAGGAACTTCACCTTCTGACTTTTGAATCTCGATATCAGCACTCTATATTGATTGAGTTTTACGTTGAATCTCACATTCATTATATTTTTTTTCTTCCTAGCTTCATTTTTTTTGCCCACCGTATCTTTATTTTGAACATTAAGGTTTACTACATTAAGATTTACTACATTAAGGTTCACTACATTAAGGTTTACTACAATAAAGTTTACTACATTAAGGTTTGTTACATTTTTTAACATTAAGGTTTACTATATTAAGGTATACTATATTAAGGTTTACTATATTAAGATTTACTACATTAAGATTTACTACACTTTTGAACATTAAGGTTTACACCAACAAAGCTTTATCGAGTAAGAGACTCGAAACTACGACATCTGAGTCTCGAGACAAGCCCTTTATCAACTGAGCTAATCAGGCTCGGAAGAAAATTTCACACACTGATATAAATATCAGATGCGTTCACCAAATGACTTTTCCTACAAACTAACAAAATTCGATAATCTGGAACAAAAATTAGAACTTTCTAATAAAACAATCTTGCTGAAAATCACTAATTTTATTACATCCCCAATAAAAACAGAATGCCAAATTTTATAGAAATCGTTTGAGTCTTTCGAGAGATATAATAACTTGCAATGGAAAAAGTAAAATTTAAAATATCTCGACAACGGCTAGTGGTAACTATTTAAAATCGTTTGAATTCCCTTTTCATTAAAACTACTTACAAACTATCAACTCATTTCATGATAATGATCCTATATAACTTTTTATAATTTTTTTTCCCATTTTAAATGAAAAAAAAAAGTAAAAAAGAAATAATAATCTTGAGAACGATGCATTTTAGCGTCCTAGAAATTATATCATTTATTTTTAAATAAGTTACTTGTAAAATGACTATTTGTTTAAGAATTATTTACATAATTATTTTTTTCTTTAATTTTCGAAAAAAACGTTCTAATAACGGCTGGTTTCTCGGAATCAGTAGGTTTCTTACGTTCACCGATTAAAATTATCCTATCCAATTTCGTTTGATTAGCCTAATATTTTCGAAAGACACCTTGTCTATAAATAGATGCAGGCGTTATTGGGAAAAGAGTTAATTTGTATTTAGAGTTGCTCGAAACGTGTAGATCCGCATAGAAACTTAAGAGTTGTATTTTTCACCTGACCACATCTCCATACTTTCTCCTTCTTTGAAAGATTCCAATTTCTTTGAAAGATATTGTGTCTACAGATAGGCACAATAATTTAGGCTACAATTATACTTGTGACCTGAATTATTGCACCTATCTGCACCTATTTTTATATCCAGTTCATATATAAACTGGAAATTAAGCACAAGTTAGATAGTTTAATAAAGCTGTTGAAACATTCCATAATTCTATTTAGTTTAACAGCGAAGTAAATAACCTTTAGATACTCGCAGTTCTATTGTTACGAATATATAAAATACTTCACTGTAATTTACCTATCTCCAAGGAAAAACAACCTTTACGGCCAGCCATTCCTATTACGGGAAAGTAGGGTTGCCATACTTTACATGGGTGCCATATTTCGCAATTTATCGCCAACTTGACGACTTTTTGAATATACATGAACATTCTCGAAATATCGAATATTCTTAGAGGTACGACCACTCTAGAAATTTTTATGGAGCGCATATAATGGAGTCATCGCTGAGTTAGACGGAGTTGGCGCAATACGAGCTAAATTGAGTTGCGAGATATGTCAGTGTTTTGAGAATAATATCCGCTATTTTGTGAATTAACTGAACATTTAATTGCTGTTTTATTATATTTGACAGTTGTTTTAGTGATCTACTTAGTGGTTACGTTCTGATTACGTTACGGTTTCTTACATTCACCGATTAAAATTATCCCGTCCAATTTCGTTTGACTAGCCTAATATTTTCGAAAGACATCGTGTCTATAAATAGATGCAGGCGTTATTGGGAAAAGAGTTAATTTGTATTTAGAGTTGCTCGAAACGTGTAGATCCGCATAGAAACTTAAGAGTTGTATTTTTCACCTGACCACATCTCCATACTTTCTCCTTACATATATTATGTATTAGAAGAAAAGTAAAAAATCTTATGTTTGCATCAAGTGACTTTCCTTACAGACTCCTTCATCTCTCATTGTATATTCCGCAGTATATTAAAACAAGTTTTGTCGTTTGAAACAACACATTAGAAGGATACATATTTGAAATTGTATCTAATTTGCAGCTTTAAAATAATTTCCTTCGTCTTTTAGCAACTCAGCGCATTTTAAAATTGTGCCAACTTACGAAACATTCCGAAAATTTTAACTCCCTAGAGTGCTTCATCCTAAAGTAACAGGGTTGGTTTCATTTGCGTAGTCATCAAAATTGAATATTAAAGAAGTATTTGATAAATACATCTAAATATATTTAATCTTTTATTTCATATTTTTACCAATTTTGCGGACCATTTAGAAATAAAACTTGTTTCGATTTTCAAATTTATACCAACATTTAATCCACATTAGAATAATACATAAATGAATTAATTACCAAATTTCTTGAAATTTTGTCGACTGCTTTTAAAGCTGGTGTGGATGCATCAGGGTTGCTAACAGAGATATCTTATGGATAGATTCGGAGAGAAAAATAGCTATAAATTGCCAACTATTATGGCTAGATTGGAATTTAAAAATTTATTATAAAATAAATTGTAGGTAGCGCCACCAGCGTAAAGCTGCCGCCTCCAATAAATATAAAATCCCCGACTAAAATGTTGCTTTACTGAAAGAAATTGTTATATCAATTTTATTATTCCAATTATAATTCATTACTCATCAGTTCTTACATAAGATGGTAATATAGAGTTCATTACATTTTTTATAATCCGATATTTTGTATTTCGCAAGGTAAACAAAATGTATTGCAATAAAATCCTGAATGGAAGGTAATAGACCGATGAAGAAGAGAAATCATAAATGAGATCCATAAAGTCCCGTTCCCATTACAAAATTCTATTGGACACGAATGAAAGATGATAGAAAGCTGCAATTTTTTTGCAAAATATTCCACAAGGCTTACAGTTTGTATTACTAAAGTGATTTATTTGTCTTTCAGGAGTTGACCACAAGAAAAAGATCATAATAAGTGCATTTGAAAAATCAACCAACTGGTCATGCCGTTTATGACCAGATACGTCATGGTTGTTTGTCGGTTACCTGGTTACTCAGCAGAAAAAAAACGCAGTTCGGTTATCTTCGGTTATTCTGCGCTGTTGCAGACATCATCTCCAACAAAACAAGTCTTCTGCGCATAACGTGGCCACATAACCGCGATGACCGGAGGAAAAGTCTCGGTCATTTTGGTTATAACGGTACCATGACCAAAGCGAGTTTTCAAACGGCACCGGTCATGACCGAGCGGCTATGATCTTGTTTTCAAACGCTCTGGTCATGACTGGTGACCGCTGGTCATAACCGCGCAGATTTTTCAAAGGCAACCAATATGTGCTGTAGTAGGCGGAAAGCAATTCGCCCACGCTCTATAGATATCACATCATTAGACTTTTTTCTGTGGGGGGGTCAAGTATTACGTGTACAGAACTCCAATTCCTGACATTACTGCACTTAAAAGTGACTTTTTGTAACCCTGATTGTCACAAATAGGGCGCAAGTTGAAGTGGTCTGACGATTGAAGAAACACGAACTGTTGGCTTTGTGAAGCATTTTGCAAAAACCCTCCGCTTTCGTGCTTCATAACATTTCGTAATGGTAACTTGGTTTTATGGTAACTATGTCCTGTATATCTAAGGCAAAATTATTAAAAGAAGGTTGTGCATCACAAGTTGACGCACAGCCATTACTTTGAGCCCAATGCACGTTCAATGTTTCGGGCACATGTAATTAATACAAAACTTTTTTAAGTCCACTTCAAATGATTATATGACATTAACCACACCTAATTTTATATGAATCCTACTTATTCCTAGTTGGATTTCTATGAATTCCCTATCCGCTATGGAAATATAAATTGAGATTTTATCAAAAAGCGACATGCATAGAGCGAAGAGTTTAATCTTTTTCAACCATAAAAATGAAAAATATTATTTTGTTTAAGCTAATTTTATCACTTATGTTCCAGAAAATTTTAATAAAGACTTATCTAAATATAAGAAAAAGAAACGATGTATCAATTAAATTATTTTAATAAATTTAAAAATTCCATTGGTTTCAGATTAAAGAATTTAAATTATCGATTTTAGCCCAAATTAATAGCTAAAAAATAGCTAATTGGCAATTGCCAATGACTAGATTTATGACTACATGACTACGCATGTATTTCTAAGTGTGTATGTCTAAAAAATGGCTAGATCTTTACATAAAATGGCTATATCAGCAATTCCCAGATATATACATTGCCTAGACAGATACACACAGAAACATTACGTTAAACATATTTATTCGTATTCTGTTCCCAAAACGTATAAATCCATCGAAAACTGTAGTTCCAATTTTGAATCCTATGCACTGCAACAAAAGTAATGTAGTCAAATGAATACTATAGAACACAGAAATCTACTTACTTCTAATCTAACTGGAACTTCCATAGTCCGATGTTCCACCATTCATTTTAGAGCTTTTGACCTCGTCATTAGGCACCAACTGTTCCTTGCCTGAACAACAGGTGAGGCCTGAATCCCTTTAGGTCTTCATCGACGTCGGGTTCGATGTAAATCCAGGATTTTCGACCACCTGCGCCTTCATGTCTGAAAGATTATCTCGACAAAACGATGCTGCCGAAAAGCATTGTAATTGCCGTGGAGAATAAATTGAATTTGCACGCACATTGGACTCTTTTTCTTCCAGCGGAATTCACTTAACGGAGTTTTCATTGCTTGGGTGGAGAGGTGCCAATTTTTTATATTAAAAATCAGCTGCCTATCAAAGATTGGATGAATGAGGTTAGACCAATATAAATCAATCAGCAGGGATACCCCGCGTGGTTCGGAACGTTTGTAACGTATTAGCAGAACTTCAAGGGATTTTTTTTTTCATTTTTATATAATGGTAATTTAGTCTTGGAATTAATTCATTACTATTTATAGTATGTTTTACATGAATATTTAATATGAATCACAAAATTCTCTTAATTTAATATTTGTATTAATTCAGAAAATTTCGTGATTTACAGAATATTCAAGAGTATGTAGAATATATTCATTTTCTCACGAAATTCAAGATTTATATTAATCTTTCTTATTGTTTAATACAAATGAGAAAATTTTCTGATGTGACTTGTATTCATTTAAAAAATTTCGTGAATTTTAGAATATTTTTGTATAAAGAGAATATTTAGTTTTTTTCACGAAATTGATTTTCCATGATTTATATAAAATGTTTATGAATATTCTATATTAAATATTTATGAACTTTTTATATAAACTTTTTATATCACAAAATTCTCAAATTTGATATGCTTATGAATTCAGATAACTTTAACAAATTTAGAGAATACTCTTACATGGAATATTTAATTTTTTTTATTGCAAAATTTTGATTTTTCAGGATTTATAATAAAATTTTTGTGAATACTTGTTATAAACCACTAAATTCTGCAATTTAATATTCGTTCAATCAGACAATTTCGCCATTTAAAGCGTATTCATTTTTAAATTAAAATAATTTATTTTATAAAGAATATTTATTTTTATAAAGAATATTTAAATGTTTTTACAAGACTCCAATTTTTAGCAATTTATATTTAAAAAATTGAATGTATAATATTGTAAATCATAAAATTCTCAAATTTTCTTTCATATTAATTTATAGATTTTTGTTATTTAGAGAATATTTATTTTTAAATGGAAAACATTTTGTTATTTAGAGAACATTTATGTTTAAGGGGGAAAAAATGTTATTTAGAGAATATTTATTCTTAAATGACAAAATAGAATTAGTTTTTTTACAAAATCATTTTTTTATTAATTTTTTAATTTTTACTATAATTCATGAAATGTTTTAACCGAATAGTCGTATTTATTTGGTGAATAGTAAATTTTATATAGAGAATATCTAGTTCTTTTCACGAAAATAAATTTCTTTACGATTTATATTGAAAACACTTTTTAAATATTTAATGTAAATCGCGAAATTCTCCAATTATATATTCGTATCAATTCAGATAATTTCATGATTTAGAGAATATTTAGGAATTCTGAAATAATTCCTCGGCTTATGATAGGTGATATAGGGAATATCGAAATTATTAGAAAATTCTGAACTTGTAAAATTAAGTTCATGTTCAAATTTATAATTCCAAAAAATACACTATATTGGCTTTTATCAATTTTTTTTAACTCTTTACGGCAGAATTAAATTTGCAATGTAGCAATTATTTCTGCCCTTTTATTACTTTCCTTATATACATAATGTATAAGGAAAGTATTGTGACGGGATCGAAAATTCGAATTCGAGTTTTCGACGGGAGAGCACGTTTCAAGCATCCCTGATCACGAATCAAACATGTTTGAGGTGATGTCTGTGTGTGTGTGTGAAAGTATGTGTGTGTGTGTGAAAGTATGTGTGTGTGTGCGTTAGTGAGTCTGTGGAGACGATATCTTACGAACGAATGGAGCGATTCGAATGATATTTGGTATAACAATCACAATCTACGAATACTGTAAGCCTATTGTTTTTAAACGTAATCGAATATTCAGCACTTCCTTAAATTTTCGAGTGAAATTCTGAAAAAATCATCAAAAAATCAACACCTTTAATAATGTTACGCAAATAGACATTTCTTATGTAATTTTTCCTTTGAAAACGATTGACATAGAACGCTATCTTTAGTACGCTAATTTTAGAACGCTAGCATGAGCCGTTCTCGAAATATTGCCCATTTTTAAAATAAATGTATCAAAAAATCCCATAAATTAAAAAAATATATTAACTGTTGAGAAACATGTTCACTTTTCATATGAAATATCATGCGATAAATTTGGTGACATCATTCTCGTGGATCTAGCTCGTTCCATTCCTGAGAAAAGATACTTTGAGTAAAACTTTTGTATTTGAGCGTCAATAGTCATTTATCTGCTATAAGAATAACTTATTTCTCCGTCCATAACGCTTGGCGGGATTTTGGCGACGAATTTGGCGGAATGTCGCCAACTTGCCGACTTTTTTAAATGTTGCCAAATTAACGAAAATTTCGCCAAATAGATAAAAATGACGACTAATTGTCGAAGATTCAATATCTTGGAAAGAATATAAGTATCTACTATTAAAAAAAACCTAATTTTTTAGTGTAAAAATAGTAAATTCATTGCATTATATAAGGAAAGTCATGTGTTGCCCACATCAGATTTTTTTATTACGTTTCTACAACCAATGAAACACAATTTACCAAACAGAATACTGCATTTATAAAATGAGTTTATATAAAATTTTTAATAATATTCAAGTTCAAGAGGTAAAGATTAAAAACGTGTCTAACGTCTTTTAGCAACACATGGTTTTATCGAAATAAATTATCAAGCGCCCTCTACGTTGTTTAGCAACGCGTTTATAGTATTATTACGATAAATGGTTCTCATGCTATGTCAGTCCTGGAGGAAATCACTATGCTACTGATAGCAGAATACTGGCAAAGACAAATGCGTGACTGTCATGTCTACTAAGTGAATTGCACATAGTTGAATTAGCGTGTACTGGAATATGTATAGAAAATGTAATAATTAAAAACTTTCCATTTATAATATCGTCTACGCTATGTTTTTCTATTAAAATTTCATTATTTTTAACTTTTAATAATTTATTGACAACTTCTGCAGCTATTAAAACTCGAAAATTGGTGAGCGATATTATTCCCAGTATGTTAAATAATATTGATATAAAAATTTAAGAAGTCCAGCCTAAAATGTGAACTTGTATAAAGTACAAAGAAGCAAAATAAAAAAAACGAAGCACCATGAAGAAAATGACTGTTTTTATTGAAATTAAATATGCGTACAGCTCATACACAGGTAATGAAATGATTACAAAATCAAGGCCGCAGGACCCATCAAGGGTTAGTAATTGCACGTTGAATTTTCAAATCAGTAATTGGTGAAACTCCCCTAGGCGGCAATGCATGCTTGTATACGTCTAGGTAAGGATAGTGACAAAGTTTCCTAATGTCATCCTGCTATACATTCTGCCAGGCATTCCTCAATTGTTGCTCCAGATCTGCTATATTTCGCGGTGCCCGAATCTGGCGGCCTAGCATGTCCCATACATGCTCGATTGGCGAAAGGTCTGGTGACCTTACTGGCGAAGGAACAGTATCGACAGCACGGAGACAGTCCGCAGATATGCGAACCGTATGTGGCATGGCATTATCTTGTTGAAAATGGCCCCAGAATGGCGTGTCATAAAGGGTAACGCAAACGGTCGCAGAATTTTATCAGCATATCGTTGAGCTGTTAAAATTGTACGCAGGATCACTAGGGGCGACTTGCTGTCGTAAGAGATAGCACCCCACACCGTCACGCCAGGGGTAATGGCTGTGTGCCTGTGTAAAACAAAGGCAGATTTGGACTGCTGGCCCTGGCGCCTCCACACACGTACCCGATGGTCATCTGCTGAAAGACTGGAGCGTGATTTATCGCTGAACACTATGCGATGCCAGTCTGCTGACAGCCATGATGCTCGGCTAAGACACCACTCCAAACAACTCTGTTGATGTTGTGGGGTTATGGGCAGACGTCTTGAATGCCGCCATGAGCATAACTTCACCTCAGCCAAGTGCCGTGAGATGGTAGAAGGAACCACGGGTGGCATGGAAGAGGCTGTAGCACGTTGGATGGCGAACAATGATGCCGTTGGGCCAGTTCGGGCCTCTCGCTCAATCATCCAATCTTGACTCGCATTCATGCACCTTGGACTTCTAGTGCCTTCATTCCACCGATAAGTTCCTAGCAGCAACCATTGCTGCCAGCACCTTTGCACAGCAGTGTCCGTTCGGTGCAGGTGGCGGCCTACTACTTGGTATGGCCAGCCACCTTCACGCATCCCGACTATACGACCATGTTCGAACTCGTCTTATTGCTTATAAAGCCATCGGCAACATCGTAACGGCATTATTGGTTGTGTCTCCACGGAACTGCAACGCCGATAGCGAGCAAAGGTAAACCGTCCACAGTTTTAACCTGTTTTATAGGATGTTAGTTGCGCAGTAGAAACGCGCGCTATGACAGAAGTTAACACTCATTGGTCTTGCAAATTTAATCATTTGCATACTTGGTATAAAGGAATTTGCATGCGAAATTTTGAGATGATCGGATTATTTTTTAGGGGTGCTTCGTTTTTTTTTTTTTTTTTGCAAAAGAGTGTATGTATGTATATATATATATATATATATATATATAGTAAATAAAAATTAAATGATTTTAATCGAAAATTTTTTGCATAAACTACTGTATGTACAAAAAAACCCATCTCTAGCATATCTGTTACAAATGAGTAACTATAAGCCAAGTCTAAGGATAAAGATAGAAGGTTACATATCACTACATTGGAAAGGGGGATGAGAAGAATATTAGGATTCAAAAATCACAATTAAAAGTATATAAAAGTAAATAAAAATAAAACTCTGCAAAAATGAGAATAGGCAATAATAATCAGCTCAAGACAAGAGATCAAGAATAGAGAACAATCAATCGAAACCACACAAAAAATGGCGGTCAGTTCGAAATTGCATTCTCATCAGGACAGCCATACAATTCGAATTAAAACCGATAGAATAGCCAGTTTCTGACAATGGCGATAGTATTTAACTATAGACACCATTGGAGCTGTCTACTGGCTAGTGGAATTAGAAAAATAAATCAATTGAATTATACAAAAGCTGAAAAACAATACCTCCACGAACTGTAATGTGAAATAATAGCAGCACGTGTAAGATAAACTAGTAACTGAGCATTTCACCTCACTTCGTCAATGCGAGTGGGCGAGCATTTCACCTCACTTCGTCAATGCGAGTGGGAATGAATACAATTGAACGATACATAATAAGTATGGAGACTTTCGAAAATAGTAAACAGATATATATACAGGGTGTATATAAACTGATGGTCAGAACTGTAAGGTATTACAGAACTTACCAAAACAAACAACTTACACAATACAATGTGGGGTCGGAAAGCAACTAGCGAGCTGTGAGAGGGTGTTGTCTCTGAGAGTGGATGAAACGTCGCGACAAAATGGAGTGAAGTGAAGACGAATGCAATGAAGACGAATAATGGAAATTTATTGACAAAATGTTTAGAACAAATGCTCAATGAAAGATCACCAACTGCGAGACAGGGGTCAAAGCGGCGACGGAGTGAATCGCGTACACTTTGGAAGATTCCTAACATTTCACGAACGTCTGCAGCTACGACGCTAATTCGGGCAACAAGGTCCTCTGGTGACTCGATGGGCGTCTCGTAAACGGTGCTTTTTAGCTATCCCCAGAGGAAAAAATCCAGGCAGGACAGATCGGGAGATCTGGGAGACCACGAGACGGAATAATCACCACGGCCAATCCATCTGTTCGGAAAGGTAATGTCCAGGTAGTTCCGTACAATCCTGGTGTAATGTGCTGGCGCTCCGTCGTGCTAGAACCACATAATCACTCGATGATTGGCTGGTACAACACGTAGTAAATCTGGCAGCACCTGCTGGAGGAAGATGAGGTACTTCTGTCTGTCTAAGCGGTCTGGTAACTGATACGGGCCAATTAATTGGTCGTGGATAATCCTTGCCGACACATTCACGGAGAACCTTTGCTTGTGGCATCTGGAACGGGTAGCATTTCGGATTTACTGTGTTCTCCATTTTGACGCAACGTTTCATCCACTCCAGAGATAGCGCCCTCTCGCGGTTCGCCGGTTGATTTCCAACCCCACATTGTATTGTGAAAGTTGTTTGCTTTGGTGAGTTCTATAACCCCTTACAATTCTGACCATCAGTTTATATACAACCTGTATATATATATATATATATATATATATATATATATATATATATATATTAGAAAAATGTAATAGTGAAAAAATTAATTCAAGTAATCGTGAAATATTAGCAGCACCATAGAAGCAAAACCACGGCCATAATGCTAATATTAGAAAAAAACAGCACCGGCCCAAATTCGAAGATTAATCAGACTTAAATTCATCTTCAGGTCTGAGTATTTAATTCTAGTTAACCCAAACAAATTCCTGTTTCAGATTGAGCAATAGTACATTACTATAAATGCTTAAACTCAGACTACAGGCACCAAAAGATGAAAAATGGAAGATAAGACACATTAGGAAAATTTGTATTACCAGAGCAGGAGACAGGTCAATTACCCATATAAGTAAGACAGAATATGAGCATGAAGTATAGATGAAAATTACTGCTAAGCAAGTGATTCATAGAAGAAATGGATAAACGAGAATGCCACTATACACCAATTATAAGGGCGCTCAAATCGTAGTATCAAATTGGCTAAAGTTACAATTTTTAGCGAAAATAAGATTCAAGACATTAATATTAATGTATCTTATTTTCCAATTTCTTATTTTTCTAATTTTTTTAGTTTATTTTATTATTTTTCATTTTTATTTATTTATATAATTAATAAATAATTATATATATATTTTTTTTTGTTAGCTACTATAATTGGGAAAGTTGTCTTGGATGTTATCGAGTGGAAGTTGATACACAGAGTTGATAATTTTAATAACGAATTTGGAAGGATATGCATTATTAGTCGCTGTACTCAATAATTCCATAAAATGTGCTAATTTATAATTTTCATCACAAATTTTTATTGATTCTAAGAACCTAGTTTATTATAATATTTCTAAAAACTGATATATGCAAACAAAAGTCAAAATGTTGAATTTTTGATGTATTAAATTCAAAATCTTGTCTTTTATCATATAAGTTTATAGCCAGATTACAATTTTGTAAATCTAAATTTAATTGTTTGCAACATTAGAGTCATTATTACTTGCATTTAATTGGAAATTATTAGGATAAAAGTTAAATACTATAGGGATATTATTATGGGGTACACATAATATGTCATCTAAATATCTAAACATGTGCATATTATGCAATCCTGAATTAATGTTCTTTTCATAGAAGAATAAATACAGATTAGCTAACAATGATGAGGCACCCCCCCTCCCTTGTGGGATACCAAACTATTGCTTAAAAAATGTACCACCATGTTGAATATAATTCTCATAGAGAATGAAATTAAGTAGTTTTTTAAAAAGAAAATTTGAATATTTTAGGTTGATATTATATTTTTCAAAAATTCCTAAAATATTTCTATACGGATCATCTATATCAATATTATTAAACAAATCTTTGAAATCAAAAGTATAAATACTATGAATATTAGTAAGATTTTTAAATTTCTTAACTAATTAATTTCTTAAATTTCTTAACTGTTTTTCACAATATGACAATTACTTGAGATCTCACCTGACAAGGATACTTCATTTAAAATTTTTAATAATAATTTACCAGCATTAGTAATGTCAGAATTATGCCCACTAGTAATAGTTCAAACAGCAACAGGGGATTTATGGAACTTGGGTACTAAAACAATATATGAAATGGTATTACAACTATTTTTTAGATGGATTTGCTTATATTTTGCTGATATTCTATTGGATAAGATTTTAAAATTAGTATTATGTGAATTATAGATATGATTATTAAGTAAGTGTGACTGGAGAGTACTTATATAGTAATATTTGCATATGGTTGAGTAGTTACTACTAGCCTTATCGACATATGTAATGACAAAATCATTTTGAATTTCTTTAATATCCTTTTTAATTGAATTAAGTTTATATGATTTATTAATTTTCTGATTATATATATAGTGATTTAAGTATTGGTCTATTAAGACACACCAGGGTTTGAAGGCTTCTACAGGGATTTGATATTTATAGCTGATTTTATAAATAAATTTATTTAAGTCAAGAATTAAGTCTTTACAAGTTAATTTATGTTTAAATTTAGTAGACATATGGTACTTAGCACCTAGTAACATCAGTGATCTCAGTGGATCATAATTAATAATATTTAGATTTCCCGTTATAATATACCCATGGTGTTTATCTACGTAGTCTTTGCATTTATCTAAATGACAGTAGCAGTATGACTCTTTATCCAATTCATAATTTTGATTAAGATCTATTGATTTGGTTATTTGATTATAATTGAAAATATAACTATCATATTTATATGCAATTTTAGGATATATGTATTATATATATATATATATATATATATATATATATATATATATATATATATATATATATATATATATATATATATATATATATATATATATATATATATATATATTCTTTTAATTATAATTTCCCTCCTCGTTGCTTGAAGTCAGTTTTCAGACAATGATTCAGGTAACCCTGAGGTAAAACTTCTTTTTCGCACATGCAGTCAATAAGAAGTAAAACCAGGAGTGCAGACCTAGAGAAAGCGATATTACAATGTTCAAATATGTCGATATTGCATAATGTTTAAGTAGACATCATACAATATGATAATTTTTTTTTTTTTTTTTCAAATGGCCAGGCACTTTGACCTTCGTCAGAGTATGATAAAAACGATTTCGCCTTCTTAATTACTATTTATTACTTATTGCAAATGAATACCTTTAAGTCTGACTTCGGTTTTAACCAGGGATGTTTATAAACTCATGCAGGCCTACTTTGATAGATAATTCTAGTGTTTCAAATTATCTGTAACAATAGCAGATTAATCAAAATAAGTATAAAAATGGCAAAAAAGATTGGAAGGACAAGATTAGAATAAATAATTTGTCAAATAAGACTGTTTTCATGAATAAGCCCATGGAAGCGTTGGCTGAAACTAAGTAAGGATGCATACCTCCTGCTTCCTTAATAAAATACATAAGAAATACATAATACTTCCTTAAAAAAATACATAAGAAAATTAGGTAACTACAGTGTTTCGAGGGCGCTTTGAGCCCTCTCCCTCTTATAAAAAAAAAGATAACTCTTAACAGACGCTAAGAAACAACTAACACAGTTACTACTTAATGTCTGTTAAGAGCACACTGTCTTTAACATGGGGAAGAGAGCTTCTTAGAGCCTACTTTTGACCTGAAAGTGAGATCTTAAAAAGTCTTTGAAACAATTGTATTCACCTAATTTTCCCTATGCTTTCATACTTTTTTCAAGGAAGCATTAGAAAGCTATGTTCTCACAAGCAACACTTTCATTTATTGTGTAAGGATGTATGATTAAGTGCAAATAGAAAATGTAAGTTTTCATTATTGTTTGTAAATAAAAATTGTTGATTTAAGATAAGAGCCAAATGCCATCATTAAATTTTTTGAAACATGTGGTTATAATTCCAGGTTTTAACTAAAAATATTTTTTAACTTATTGCTGGATGAAGGCGAACATAAACAGACCACATCCATGTCAAAATTTCATTTAAAAGTAAAATTGAATTTTTAAAAATTCAATATCTTTCTTTTTCTTTTTTTTTTTACCTGAACTTTGATGTAAAGAATGATCACATAATTAGACTATTCTTGCCAAATGTCTTTTGAGAACTAACTTAACGTAGAAAATCATTTGAAATTATTTGAAAATTTCAGATTTCTCTCAGACTTATAAGTAAAATTTTATTAAATTAAACATTTTTATAAAACTCAATTAATGCATATTATGATATCATACCGCATTTTACATGGTTCGCTAACTTATATTATTATAAATACTTATATTTTGAATTCTGGAAAAGTCCATTAAAATAATATATTCGTGTTACAACTTATATACCAGAAAAATATTCTAAACTTCGGGAGATATCAATCAATTATGGATTTATTAACCAATTCTGTGGAAACCAATAAAATTCTTCAGAAACATGAACAGCCAACCAATAAAATTCGGCTTTACGTCAGAAGAGAATTTATTGCCATTTTGCCCTTTTCGATAACTCGTATCACTCGAAAATTATTCTAACCCATCACCACGCCCCGAGTACGTAAAAATAAACGAACTCTTTCCTATAAGAATAAACACAATTATGGAACGATTTTAATACTTCCGAAAAACATTCGGTCGAATCAAAATTTCATAGGCGTGTGACGATAAAAACTACCACCACCACTTTGATATTAATCCTTTTCGGTAATGGTTGGAGCCTAAATATTTTGCTTGAGGTGCAAAAGTTATAAAACTATCGCCAATTATCGGAGAACATAATTCCTTTCTGTAGAATGTATATATAGACAAAGAAAACCGGAGCACTGGAACCGGCCTGTTATAATATTGAATAAAAGTAACAAAAAAGTATTCTATCACGGGTGAAGCCCCACCTACTAGCTACCGCACGCCTCTACTTGACGATGGCCGAAACATAATGAGATTTGGTGGGCTCTAATGCTTCTCAATGGTGACCGACAAATTATAGGTTGCAGTTAAACCAGCAGCAGCCGCTCAAAACGGCAGACTTTACGATTTCACGTCGTCAGTCACGTGACGCGATACGTCATTTTGAACTAAAAAACATATTCCGTACCAAATCGTACGCCATTTTCGGAGCATGGCCACCATGACTAATTGACGAATCATCATTACTTACGACGAAAACTTGTTAAGTAATATTAATCAGTACTCATATAAGAATAATCATGAGGAAGGATGATGATGAAAATCGTTTTCGAGAGCTCACTCTATCTTTTTATTGTTTTCTGTGATAGATGGTGGCTCACCATTTGAAGTGAAGTGAATTAGAATAATTGGTGGAATAACACGTGCAAAAAAAAAAAAAGAAACTGAAGCAGAGGCACGAATTCTCTCGCTCTAACCCTGTGATACTGGGAATTAAAAGTAGGTGCCGCTTCTTGGGATGTATAGAAGTCGATTATCGTGTTATTTCAGTTTTGTCAAAATTAGTTTTGCCGCTTAGATCGAGGGGGCGCCCCAGTCTGTTATTAGCAATCACGATGGGCGCAGATATAATGATTTGGGCGGACCGATATCTTCGTCTAATTGGACGTTTTCAACCATCTAATCTCAATACATCAGCGGGATTACTTACACTACATATAGATACAGTTTAACAACTTAGAGGTTTTCCCTGTTGTTGCAAAACCACCAGATATGCTTGAAATAGTATAACCTCAAAATGAACTTGCATTGAGATCATTGTAAATGTGAATACTAATCATTTTGGCGTATTTACTCTTAAGCTAGTGAAGCTAAAGCTACATTAGCTTCAGATCCCCTAGGATCCAAATAAGCTCGTCACCTTTTCCAGATATGCATGTAAAGACTTTCGTAGGAAAATTCTTGTAATTCTTTACATTGCCAGAGTGGTGTAGTAAACGTAACGTCTGGATACACTCCATATAAGTATCGAAGAAGTCTGATATTTATTTTACAAATGAAAAAGGACCTCAAATCAGGGGGTTGAGAACATTTACTTCGAATTTGAGATTTATGCAGAATATGGATCTAAGGGATCTTCTAAATTGTGCAGTGAACAGTTTGGTATAAATCGTCTAGGCGGTATATACTAGTAGTATGTCCTATGGAATAAGCAAAACACGTGTTCAAAATTTCTGGAATATTTCCGTCTGTGTCTAAAGCACACTCTAAGACATCGTGAGAGTATAGGTTATTTGTGTAAATAGAACTCTAATTAATGGGGAAAAAGGTCTAATTTACAGTTGAAACCGGTCTCTCATTCTTGATATCAGTTTTCTTCACATTTGGTGTTTGAGTTATAGATCTTTATTTGAAATTTTGATTACGAAGTCAATGGACTTTTGAAATGTTAAAAAATGGAAAAAAAAAAATCACCATGTTCAATATGTATATGTTATAAAGTATGCATTATAAAACCACACGTCTTCTTTCTGGTAACAAATCCATATTTTTTTTTAATGTACAATATTTTTAAAACATATTAGAAGGAAATATTTTTTACAGAGAGTTGAAAGCTCCATTTGTCGAACAAAAAATTGGTATGACAGCGTTATACTCAGAACATTATACTCAGAACATTATACTCGGAACATTTTACATCCAAGGCTAAACATTTAAAATCTAACTGTACTTTGAAACAATTGCTTATTGCGGACCTAAATTAATTTGTATTTAAAGTATATTTCTATTTTATGCAATGTTCCACTAAGTTTTAATTAAATTTTCGAAGTTTCAGCAACATAACCTCTTCAAAAATATTTGTGCAACAAAGAAACCACGAAACAAATTAGGTTCATTTTATAGAGACTGACATACATTACATATTCTGAAAATTCTAAGAAAAAAATATTAAACGTTTCAATGTTATCTTTCATATTTACTATTAACTATACTCGTTGTTATTAAAATGTTTGGTAGACAGATGCTGAGTATATCTACCGTATTCGCCCGGTACTTTATGAACAAACACACCATAAAATACCGCACAACTTTTATAATTTTATTTTGTTTCCATATATCCTTGGCTACTACTGACGGAAATCAATCCTCTTTGACTTACAATGCGTTTTTTTTTTTCGTTTTTTTTTTCGTTTTCTTTTCTTTTCTTTTTTTTTTCTTTCTTTTTTTTTTTTTTTAAGGAAGAACTAAATTTATTCTGATCACAATCCGTAGAATGAAACAGAATATTAATATACGAAGCAAAAAGTAATACGAAGCAAAAGTAAATAAGTAGCAAAAGTAATTGCGCGAATCCAGATAAGATCGAAAGTGTAACAGTGTTTGAAAGAGTTTGAGAATGAAAGGATACAAATACACTTTGCGACAATGTTTGAAAGAATTGAGACGCTGACTTTTTTTTTTATCATCATTGGTATTGGAATGCTGACTTTATTTTAACTTTCAGTGCGAAGAAAGTTATAAACTTTCTTCGCACTGACAGTGATTGGAACTTATATCACATTTTTTGTTAGATATATGTTTAGCAGTAGATCAAATAAATTTCTTACTCTAACCGATATAGCCTAAGAAAAGTATGGTGGGTTTCCACGGCAGAGTTTTCATCGCAAATACATCAGTGAAATCCCTATGTATACCAAAATTGTATTTTGTAGGTCTGTGGATGGGTGGTTGTGCATCAAATCGTCAGCCCTTGGCAATCTCAAATTATTTCTCTCGATTTAAACAAAACTTGGGTGACAAGTTTCATATATTATATAAATATGAACGCAGAAAATGAAATTCCCCAAAAATGTATGCAGTCTAGCTATTAAAACGGAATTTTGTGAAAATGTTGGCCCTTCATCCAAAAAACCGCTGAAGCGATTTAGACTAAATTTGGGTGGAATACTGCGTATATTGTTTGGCTGTAAACGCAAAAAACAAAATTTTTGAAAATGTATATTGTTTAGCTCAGAATTGAATGCACACTTGTCTTATCTTGAATAGATGTCTGTCGTCCATGTAGTTAGTTCTGTGATCAAATGCCCACTTGCTATGCGTGGAAGGTTCCGACAGTGTTTCTTTCAGGACTTTTGGGCTGTGGAGGGAGGGGGGGGGGCGAATGAAATTTTAGGTGAGGCAAGTTTTCTATTTACCCTATATAAATATACCTAAATGCCGTTTCACATAAACAGAAACAAGGTTAACATAAAATGTCTCCGGGGGAGGGGGGGGGGGGCAAATACTCGTCTCCGGGGGACATCGCCCCTCCGGAGGTATGCCTGAAATACAGAGTCTCGATCCTCTAATTTAGTGTGTATATACCAGTAGCGTACTCAGATAATTTTGAGAGAAAGAGGGTTCAATATATTTAATTCAATGCCATATATTTATTAAAAATCATTTATTATTCAGGTTGATTAATATCCAATAGTAATTAGAGGTCTTCACGGTCTCGGACCTGGTTCAAAGGCTTAGGTTCCAAATTGATTATAAACTGTGTACCATTATTATTTTGCAAATTATTCCGTTTCTCCATAGAAAATAAGAGCTTGAAACTCTCAAGTTTCGGAAAATTTGAGTTTTAAACATGTTACTTGCTAAAAATTCTATCTAGTTCCATTTTTATATATAATATATCTACATATAAAATTCCAAAGTAGTACTAACTTTTGTTCCTGTGTTATTGTGCCAACCGATTACAGACACACATACACTCACACAACACACACATCACATACATGTACACAACACATACATATACACAACTCATGCATATAAAAACATACACACATATATACAAACACACAACACACACATATACAAACAACATACACGCATAAATATAAACACACACACACACACACACACACATATATATATATATATATATATATATACATACATATATACATATATATATATATATATATATATATATATATATATAATATATACATACATACATATATATACATAGACTATAAAGCTGAGATTAAAAGTTTACATAATCAATTTAACAACACATTTCATTGGAAATCAATAAAATCATGGGGTTTTGCGGTTAAAAAAAACATTTAAATATAGTTTATGCCATTTTCTTAAAATTAAATATTACTAATGATCATTTTAATCATATTTTTTATGATTTGCTCATTACTAGATCAAATTATTTAAAAGTAAAACTTAATTTCATAATTACAATAGTTCTAATTCTTATTGTGTAATTTCTTTTAAGCATCCTATTTACAATTCTATTAATTATAGGAATTTATTTAATCAGTTTCAACATTTATTGCCAATTAAGGATTTGAATGTTACTAAGACTTTTAAATACAACAAGCCTATAGGAAGAGCAATTTTTAATTACAATGAAATTTCACAATCTCTATCAATAGATAGATTCCCCAACAAATGTAGATAATGAATGTATTTGTAAAGTTGATAATGATGCTAAATTTATAAATCCACACTTGGGGCATATAGTTACTGGAGACTTAGCCATTGTTAAAGACAAATCTTTAAGAATCATAATGTCATTTGGTACAAAATTCAGGTTACCATCTTGTAATAACTCAGGTTACCATCTTGTCATAACTCACACTTTATATTTTATTATATATATATATATATATATATATATATATATATATATATATAATAAAATATAAAGAAAAAAAGGTTTAAAGATCCAATGAAAGAAAAGTGAGAAGCTGTAACACGAAAATTCAACTATCTAACAGGCTTACGAAATAAAAGTATAAATCAACAAATCCTCAAGCAAATGGAAAAAATAAAAAAACAAATAAATAGAATAAAAATCGAATCAACAAGTCAATGAAAAGTCTCAAAATACAAAGGTATGGAATCAAAAACAGAATAACAAACGAAATCAAGCACAAACGCTATACAGGTGGACAAGGCTCTAAGCCTAAATCATCAACTGCTCACTTCCACAAAAATCGTAATCATGCCCAAGTTTTTTGTAGAAGCAAACACAGAAATGTATGTAGAATAGAATTATGACAAGAGGGTAACCTGAATTTAGTGCCAAAAGACATAATGGTTCTTAACGAAATGTCTTTAACAATACCCAAGTCTCCTGTAACTATATGCCACAGGTCAGGATTGAGAAATTTAGCATAATCTTTTTCTGTACAATTACATTTATTTTATAATATTGACTTAGAATACTGATCTAAAGAGAGAGATCGTGAAATTTCATCATAATTAAATATTGATCTACCGAAAGGCCGGTTGTATTTAAAAGTCTTTGATACACTTAAATCTCCAATAGGCATTAAATGCTTGAACTTGTTAAAAAGATGACCAAAATTTAGAGAATTATAGATGGGATGCTTGAAAGAAATAACACAATATGAATTAGTTGATATATTATTAAGATGATTTTGATTAAGTTTTAAATTTAAATACAGTGATCTTGTAATAAGTAAATCATAGAAAATATGATTAAAGTGTTCATTAGCAAGATTTAATTTTAAGAAAATTGCATAAACTCTATTTAAATGTTTTTTCTTCACCCCAAAAACCCAGGATTAAAAATAATTTCCACTGAAAAGTGCTACTAAATTTATTATGTAAACATATTATCTCAGCTTTATGATTAAAAATTGAGGAACTCCCATTGCCACATTTAAATCTTTTAAATTTAACAGATTTACTATTATATAAAGGAGGTTTCAAAAACAGGTGATTAAAAATAGAGTATTTATTATCTACAAAATTATTCTTCGTAATATTACCATTAAGATATAGTTGATTTAATCCATATGGAAAAGAGTACAATTTGATTTTATATAATAGTTTTCAAAATAAATCCTATCTGCTATAATAAATCCTATCTGCACATACTGCATATTTCTAAAAATGTTCGAAACGGGTTCAGAAGATCTTGAAACGTTCTTTGACATCAAAATGAATTAGAAAATTTTCAGGGAAGCAATACTTGCAAAAATATTATTATATGATCATACAAATTTTTGATCCTTTCACTACTAGAGTTAATAAATCTAGCATTGAAGTAACTGCCTCTAAACGGTCGCCAAATCATCATTTATATTTCGATTCAAATTTGCGTTCACTTTCGTTTTAGCATGAATACACGTAAACAAGTTCCTCTTTTGAGTGGAAATTGTGCAATTCTTGGAAATCGTATAATACTGTATTGACGCTGCTGCGGGCAAGCCGATATTCTTGCTATCTGCACTTGTGCAAGCAGTTCTGTGAACTGCAAAATTTAATTCTTGTTATGTTTTAGCCTGAATAAAGGTTGTTTTTGATGATGTGAACTTGGTGCTTTTTTTATGTAAAATATATTTTACCTATTATACATTATTTCATTCCTTATTTTATGATAAATGTTTTAGAAAGCGTAACATTTCGTTCACACTATATTACAGAAAATATTCATGTGTGAAAAGCACTAAGTCAATATTAAAAAAAAAAAAAACATAATTATCGCAATAAATTTAATGTTGCAATAGGGTGGTAAATGGCCTGCACACTTCCTATTTGATGGAATTCAGCATTTTATTCTGTTTTGCGTATTTACTTTTTAGGAATAACAGAGGTGTCATCTAATTTTTAGGAATACCAGAGGTGTCATCACCAAAACCGGAGAGAAAAATCCTTGATAAATAATCCTGAATTCTCTCTACTCTTTCTAAAACTTGATACTCAACCCATACCGGTTATCATCTTATGGTAGTCAATCCAGAGAAATAGATGCTTAAGTGAAATTCTTGAACCGGAAATGAAAAAAGAGTAGAAGTGGAAATTTTTAGTGCAGCTTCCTAACTCCTTGGAAATTTAATGCTAAATTCCGAATCATTAAGTTCCATCTATAACTAAGTCTTCAGAAAGAGATGTTTCAAATAAAATGAAAATTTTCGAATGGAAAATGAAAAAAGAATTGATAGTGAAAATTCTCAGTAAATCCCCTTACCTGCTACAAAATTTGATGTTGAATCCATACCAGTCATCAAAGTTCTATCTATAGCCAAACTTGAGAAATTAATGTTTTAAGGGAATATTAACCTTCTGCTCACGGGTCCCAATCAGTTCCCCTTTGCAGACATTGGCGTCCATGGGCGGCAATGTCTGCCTAGGGGGATCGAACTATTTGGGATAGGGTATGTCAAATACCTGTCTTTTTTAGACGTTCTTCTTTTGGGATTGACGCTATCCCACCCGTAAGCAAGAGGTTAAAAGTTGGAAAAAGAACCGGAAACGGAAATTCTTGGGGAATACCACGATTCTCCTTGCTGAATCCATATCAGTCAGTATCTAAACTCTATCTATAGCCAATCCTGAGAAATAAATGCTTCAAAGAAAACTTTTAAACAGGAAATAAAAAAGATACCAGACGAAAATATTTCTTAATAAAGTCCTCTACCTCTTCCAGAATTTGATGCTGAATCAGTCGTCATCTAGGCTAGGCAATCTCAAGAAATAGATAGTTCAATTAAAATGAAAATTTTTAACCGAAATGGAAAAAGAACCGGAAGTGAAAATCTTTAGTGATCACCCCCCCCCCCCCCTCCCACTATCCTCCACCTCCGGAAAGTGATACTAAATCCAAATCAGTCATCATTTGAACTGTAGCAGATTCTGAGAAATGGCTGTTTTAAGGGAATTTTTTTTTTTTTCAAAACAAGAGTAAGCAAAATTTTTACCACCAATAAAAGCTTGACTTACAGAAAATAGGGCTTAGCGGTTTGGGGGAACATCACCACACATTTTTTTTAAATTTTGACGTAATGTCATCAGTACATAAATGTTTAAATTAGATATAGAAAATGTTTTAAAGCGACACTCTAGAGATATAGACAAAAAATGCTTGACAGTCTTCATATGGTGCGGTAAGTGGTGTGCCTGCACACCTTCATTTTCGACGAAATTGTTAAGAATTTGCATTCACTTTTGCACACTTTTTCATACAGTCATACGAATTTTTATAAAAACTGGAAGTGACATTTGCAGAAACGGATGTGAGAAAACATCGAGAACTCCAAAATGTAGTGCTGAATCCTACCAGTCATCATCTAAGCTCTATCAGTAGTCAATTCTGAAAAGTATATGTATGTAATTTTTTAAATCGGAAGTGACATCTCCAGAACCGGAACAGGAAATCCTTAGAGTCATTCTACTCCCTCCAGAATTTAATGATGTATCCATACCAGTCATTATCTAAGCTCTAGATAATTTTGATAAATAGCACATTTTAATACCAAAAGTGGAAAAGGAACCGGAAGTGGAAATTCTTATAGTGAATCTCCTCCCGAATTTAATGCTGAATCCATATCATCTGATCTTCATTTTTACCCAAATTTGAAAAAATAGATGTTTCACGGAACATGAAAATTTTTGAACCGAAAGTAAAAATCCTCAGTTAAATACACCTTTACTTCCTTTGAAATTTGATTTTGAAGCCCTATGTCGTCATCTAAGCTCTATTTGAACTTTATTCCGAGAAATAGATACTTCAAAAAGTTTTTGGTATGAGCAATTGAATTGCAAATTGTTTGCCCCAATATTCACATCAATATAAATTTAACTTAAAATCACAGTAGGTATATTGATCTAAAAGAATAAATTGATTGATATTTTCTTACGTATAGATAATATTCTTAGTTATTTTTGAATCATTTAAAAAAATTTAAACTTCATAGTCAAATTTGAAGCCTTCTGAATATGGAGACTTATGGCCTAAATATTTTCTAAATATTTAGACTCAGGGCCATACATAAAGCTGTCCGTATTAGCCAGTTTTGGAAGCTAAAAGTCCTTCGTTTAGCCCAAGTGGAACAGAGATGTTACACTTATTACAGAGATGGTTTTAATTAGTGAGACCACTCAATTTTGATTGTCAAAGGAAGGAATCCCTCTTTACTTCCCGAAACTGGTTGATGCTATGATAATTTTATTTTACGTTGTATATTAGCGAGGTATTTTTACGTCTCTATTGTTTCCAAACATATTGTATTTGTAGGTTAAACTTTTTATAAAACTTTTTTGGTAGATATTCATGATTAAAATTTCATTTCTGAAAACATTTGTTCGTCTTTGAATTCGATGATGTTCATACTTTTGTAACACGAAACTGTACGAAGAATGATAGTGTTCGTTTGAATTAAGGTTTTCTTAAAATATACTAGTAGAACAAAATTACATTTCCGCTAACTTTTGTTTTATATATATATATATATATATATATATATATATATATATATAAATCAAATAAGCTTTCTCAACAAATCACATAAATTACTTAAAAATTATCAACGAAATATATGTTCTCTGTTTCAAAAGTGACACAACATTATCATTGATTCTTAGTTATTTTTTTAGGTATACTATTAAAAAAATCCACCATCCATATATATGCCATTATATTTCCGAATATTAAATGATTAACTTGAAAGAATTTATACCGCACACATTACTTTATAAATGTTAACTAACTATCACCAAGGTCAGGCGACCCAGACCTTCAATTAATGACAATCAGTCACTATAAAAATGGTTTTTCAGTTTGGATCGCTTCAGTACAGAAAAATGTATATCAGACAGCAGTATTCACTTTTAGAATTTTTTTTTTTCCCCGGTTTGCGTTATTTTTGAAGCAAAGGTGTAGGTGTTATTCAATGTCAAAATGTTTCAAATGGGTTAAAAAATATTGTAGCATCCATAGGGTATTTTTAGTTAGAAATTTTAATGTGAATAACATCTATGGTCGTGGCATCCGGCTGAAATCGGTGAACTACGAAAACTATAAACATTTGAGACGCTTATATCTCCGAACCTAATAGATAAAAATCTGATTCATTTATATTTGTTTTGTTAAAAATAGGATTTCAGTCATCAACATACAAAAATAGTATCACTTTTTTGATAGATTAATATTTTTCCGAAACAAAAACATAAAATGTTTCAGTCTAAGTTAGATTTTGCTTCACTTTCTCTCGAAATATCTGCTAACATATAAAAGATATATATGAAGATTAAGCAAAAATGATGTTCAGTAGGAAATCCAGATTTAGGATCAATTAATTTTATTTACAGAGCTTTCTTTTCGAGTAGTCGTATTTTCAAGTTGAAGAAGGTTAAAACTTCTCCGTTTTAAAAGTTTGTACTATTTATTATATAGAAAACTGAAAGCGTTTTCTATAAACAGTAAGAAACTAATTTATGGCCCTTGAAAAGCCCTATAAGGATACGCAATTCTTTTTCTTCGACGCACACCGCCCGACCTACCCGAAAATGTAAGGTATCTGTTTGGACGGCCGGGAAGTGGCAACTCAATTTAGACCTAACCCAGTGGAAGTGACATCCATATGGACCTTACCCTCCTTCCCCTACCACCAACTTCTCGGAAGGACTTACGGACCCACTGGGACAGATTGGACAGAGTCGGGAATCGAATTCGGGTAGCCTTTTTTTTCCTTATGTGTGTGTGTGGGGGGGGGTGGGGTTATAACTTGCATTAGATTTTGTAAAATTCACTGCACGCTGGTTCAATTATGTATTTTACTTTACTTAGCATAGGCCCATATTATCTGACGCAAACGAAACAAATGAAACTGAAAGCAACTAATAAACTTGTTGAACTCTTCTGGAACGTTATTCCTGCAAACGGCTCCATCGTTCTAGAACCACCGCCGATATTTTTGCAAAAATAATACTCTGCTCAAATAGAAACTCACATTCCATAAGTCCATCCTTGGATTCTAAGAATACGTATCTAAATACATTGTATGAAAACTCGCATTAGATTCTTTATCCGGATGGTGAAACAATTAACCCAGTAACCTAAAGGAATTTCACAATAATTTCTAAAAATTGCATTCTTCAAATGGCAATGGCTTTTATTTTTTATTTTTTATTTTTACAAGAACCAAGTAATGAGCTTGGGTCACTACACACTTCTATTTTCGAATGCATAAAAGGATTATTCATCTGATTCCATCTAACACCACGGAACAAAAGCCGAATATACCTCCTTTTTTGAAGATGGTTGAGGTGTTCCACTTTGCAAGTTTTTCGTCTTTGAGAAAGAGTTTAGTTGTTCATTCATTGTAATGTTAGTTTCTGTAATCGTTTTTCTCAAAACGCTGTCGAACTTCTGTAGTTTATTCAGATATTTCATTGTTCTTTGCAAGACATATTCAATGAAAATATGAAAACCAAAAATTGTAATAGGCTCAAAATGTCGAATACTGAATTATCGACGGATATTTATGCAGATTGGTCCTCCCAGAACGCGAAAAAATATTTTTTGATGATGTTTTTGATTTGAATGTGTGCGTCTGTGCAATGTATATGTCTAAGATAATCAACCTAAAAGAGGTTTTACTCTGCTCTGAAGATCACAGTTGAGACTTAAACTTAATATAGCAGCCCACTATAATGTTGAAGCGTTATGGGATCTCATAAATTATAGCCATTTAATTATGAACAGTTGATGTCGTTGATGTCAGTGGGTTATATCTCATAAACGCTTAAAATTATAAGTCGAAAATTCAACGAACAATAGTAGATAATGATTTACACTGGTTGATATAATAATTAAACTGCTAAATTGAATAAAGGTTTGAAATTGGAGAAATATTTTACTGCAACAAATTCTGGTATATATATATATATATATATATATATATATATATATATATATATATATATATATATATATATATATAGATATATATATATAGATATATATATATAGATGAATTTTCATAATTCTATTCATAGATTTTTTATTTTTATTTGTACATCCACTTAAACATTAGCCTTTCTTTTATTAACCTTTTGGTAGCTCTGATTGTATATTATCACTTTTTCCTGCCTTTTCGGATTACTGTTATTTATTTCTTAGGAATGGCAACAGTAGATCTTTTCTTTTTCCTTTGCGAATGGCAACACTGGTCTCTTCATTCTGGGTTCCCAGGTTCGACAGGTTCGTGAATTTGTAGTGTTATGTTCCAGGTATGCTTGTTTTCTTTTACTTTTTCTTCTTTATATATGTTGTCTAAGTAGAAATAGTTTATAGATATAATCTATTTATTTTTTCTATTAATTAATTGTTTCTATAATCTATTTATTATAGAAACATACATTTTAGTGTTTGCTTCAACAAAATATTGGACTTGAGAAAAAATTTTGGAGAAGTGAACAAATCCATGATTTAAGCTTAGCCCTTGTCCACGTGTATAGCATTAAAGCTTAGATTTCATTTGTTTTTCTTTTATCGTTTTCATACCATTGCTTTTTGATGATTTCTTTAACTTGATCACTCGAAATTTGTTTTTTATTTTTTTCCATTTGATTGTAGATTTGCAGATTTATACTTTTATTTTGTAAGCTTGTTAGAAAGTTAGGTTTTCCGAGTTACAGCTTCTCACTTTTCTTTCATTGGACTTTCAATGCAGTTTTGGCATCGAAGGGAATCGAACCCGGGCCTACCGAGAGCGACTCCCGCGCCCTAACCACTGAGCTACCGCGCCCAGCCCATGCATTAATGAATGTTGAAGACCCAGACCACACGACCGACCCGAAGGCTTTTGGCAGCAATTTGTGTGGCCGGGCATTAATGAATGTGAAGCATTTCGTGCAAACTGTGCGTGCTTCTTCCATTCTCACTGAAATAAAACCGTCCTCTTATTCTTTTATTGAATATTAGAAACGGCATTATTTCCTATTTATGAAAGCGATACGAAAGTGATGAACGAGGTAACAAAATTAAACGCCATGTCGGCGCATTATATAGATATTTAAATTTTCCTTATTTCTATTGAAGTTAACGTAGAAATCTGCATCTCATAAATAAATCATTACTATCCATCTATGGCTTACAAATCTTTGTATGAAAAGACCCCAGTGAAAAATCTCTATATCAATCACACAATGAGATACCATTTTACCAATCATATGATACCCATTATTCTGTGTCATCACATTCGTGTTCCTGCCGTGCTTTGTATCAGTTAAAACTCGATTATACTTTTCTGTGAAAACATTTGCTTTGTTAAAAGAAAGAAAAAAAAATCGGAAAATAATCCAACCCTGTTCTGTTACAAAGTGTTGATACTTTTCTATGCATATTCAATTCAAACAATGAAATTTCCACTACGGAATTACATTGATATGCTATTTAGACTGAAATGCTATTTCGGTGCTGTTTTGATCGTGGTGCCATTGAACCGCCCGTCACCTGATGCTTGGCAAAACAAATTCTACACCGTTTTACTACAATGTAGTTTATTTTATGGAAATGATGTTGACTTTTTTTTTTTCATACAGAATGGAGGTGAATTATAGGAAAATTAAAATTCAGCGCATGCGCAGCATTTTGATAGAAGAATGTAACAAATAAAATTATTTATATTAGTCATTACAACATTACGCAAATGAATACAAAACGTAAATTTGTTCACAAGATATAATAAATAAAACACAACGTAAAATACCGCGACGGCTCTTGGCCTGCTCGTATTAAAGAAGAAAACTCATAGCGTGTATTTGAAACTATGGCCTTGTTTATTGCATTTTATTTGCTAGATCTTGCTCTGTTCGTATTCAAGGCGAAAATTCATAATGTTTCATCTAAGCAATCATCTTCATTATATATTTTATTTACTAGCTCTTGGCCTGCTCGTATTGAAGAACAAAACATATAAATAGCTTTCAGAACTATCATCTGCTGTTTGCAATTTATTTCTGCAGCATTTTATGCTCGGTTACATTTATTTATTATGTAAATGAGATGCAGGAAATTCAATCTCAGATTTATGATATATTACTTTAAAGACTTTCCTAGGAACTATGCATACTTAAACATCCCGATTAACTTTTTAAGGAAATGTACATGAGTGTACACGATAGTACATTTCCTTATAAAGTCAGTTTCCCGATAAGTAGACGATAGGTCTGTCTACAGTTTAGATCAAAAACATGCAATATCTCAAGAAGGTCTGTCTACAGTAAAGTTTAATGCCCGATCTAGTAAAAGCGATTTTAGCACAGCCTAGAAGAGAATTAAAAAAAATTAGGATAAAGCACTCGACAACACAGCAAGATAGACGAAAAAAGTCACATTGTAGAGCATTATCTTAATTGTATGAATCGACACCAGGAAAGAACGAAATGCGTATACGGGAAGCAATCAATACCATATAAAGAACCTTGACCTAACCTGAAATCGAACCACGAATCTTCGTACTGGCCAGCCGACACTACAGTTGAGCTACTGGGTTGGAATTGCAAGCTCTTATCGTCAAAGTGAACTTTGTATTCTCCACCCTCTAATATCAGATCAGATTAGATTGACGTACAACTCACAATCCGACTGACAAGCTCCCGCTAATTTCACCTCAGTATAACCTTCTGTTGCTATTTTTATCCTCCAAGCTAGCTTCCTGCGTAGTCGTTGTCCTCCCGATTTGAAATCGGCACTCAATGTAGCAGAGTCCACCGAATCCGTGCTATTACTAGAATCACTTTCAGGCCACCGGAATCGTTTTACTAATCTACAGGGTTGATTTTTCAGGGCGCCATTGTAAGGGACCTTGATATCCCAATCGGGAATCGAACCACGAATCTTCGTACTATCTAACCTACAGTCTGCCATTGGGACGGAATTGCAAGCTCTTATTGTTGAAGTGTCAAACCTGTCAAACAGTTGCTTCGCCAGTGCCTCTAACACAGTGACTCTTGCAATACATATTAAAGTACACGGTCATATTCTCTCTGGAATTTATATGTGCATTGTCTCTGACTGAGGACACGTTACAGTGGAAGTGTAATTTATTGTATAATTCCCGAATAGAACAGCCATTCGTCAATAATACTAATGAATCAAATAAATGAGTTCCGTAACAATTTTATTGTTGCTTCCTATTCATTAGAAAATGGACAGGCATGGTCACTTTACTGTAGATAGACCTAACGTGTGAACTCCTGCATTTTTCCTTATAAAGTTATAGGAATGCTAAAGAAATTCCCTAAGAGTCCTGTATGCAGTCATTTTCGGAAACATAGGCACTGTAATTGTACTTAACTGAGCAAGGTCTAATATTTTAAGTAACTTTGAAGTTGTCTTTGCAAAAGTCTACCATTTTTGCATTTTTTTCATTCTCTACTACGTATATATATATATGTATAAAGTCATAATTTTATGATGGTGTCAAAAATCCAACTTTAATTTTAGTGGATATATACGTTTTAAGAATCCTTGGATGCATATTAAGTATTTTATAACCTTCAACAAATTTATTTTTCAATACTTTTCCATTTTAGATCAAAAACATACAACATCTCAAGAACGGTGCATGTTAAACGTTGTAACCGATGTAATTATCCTTTAAATTAAAAAATTGCACTTTAAATGGTTGTTTTAGTAAAACAATGTAACCTATTTATTTTTTATAGTTTTTTCGATTATCAAAAAATACGGTGTAAAAAGCTAAGGGATTTTCCTGCCATCTTAAATATCAATAGCTTAAACATCAATTCTGAACGTTTATGAATTGATATACTCGTGCCAAATATATTCGTTCTTTCCATTTGTTTGAGAGGTATTGTCTTCCCAAACTCACGGACAGACATACACACATACATACACACACACAATACTAATATCAAGCAAAATGGCTTATTTGTATTCAGGAATTTGTAAAGAATCCTTCTAGCTCTTCAAACCTCTTTAGATGCCATTATAGAGGATTTTACTTAGATCTGCTCAAAGGGATTTAACTCTAACCTAAATTAATTTAATATCCAGGACCTTTTGGCCCAAGGCAATAACACGCGAATACACTGTTTTAATCAAACTATATTTATTGTGTACTTCACATAATTGCAGCATCTGGCTGTTTAAAGAAACTGGCGACATAAACCATTACGGGTGTTGCACACGCCCATAATGGTACACAGTTATATATTATAACACACTTTAAGGGCCTGGTGATAAATCTTATACCGTAGACGAGTTACAATGCGTTTATGCCTACTTAAACGCTTTTTTTTTGCCTCTCACTGTATTGCGGCTAACCCAGGATACTAGACCCTTCTAATCAAAGTGGTATCCAAGTGAGTTTCATTCAACTAGACTGCTGTCCAATTTCCGCATTCATCCTTCTGAGCCGAATTCTTAATGCATCCATCAAACAATCTTACAACAGAATCCCCGTTGAATCCCTTATCTAACTCGCGATCCGAAACTTTATCCTGTTTTACATCAGGAACGCAGAATGTTACTTAGCTCGGTGATTGGTCTATCTAACCGAACCAGTAATTGGTAATTTAAAGAAAACATGACTTATAAAAACTGAGGGAAATAATAATCGAAAGGTTATCTAGACCTCACAAATTCCCGAAATGTATATATTCATCAAAATCCGGAGCGTCAAATTTTTGTCTCTATCACAATATTTCCTCTTTACACATTGATTATGTGTCTCTAGGGAAAGTACATCTTTTTCCCCCAGATTTTAAATCTTTAGTTAGGAGAAAGACTGATGGCCGTATTTTAATTTTGTCAAAACAAGGATCCGTATATTAACATAATTTAGTGAATAAAATATTTGAAATGAAAATGTGTACAGACTGAGGAACTTGAGCCTCTTTCAGAAATTTTTTTGTAAGCACTGGCAATTTTTTTTTATTGCCGGTGGATAAGTTTCATTATTACCAGTGCAATTATAAGCTATTCGATGCTAAAAAGCTCGGAGCCGATATACGCGGATATTATTGCTGTAATTGTACACTCACATTATAACTGATTCCAAGATTTTCAGCATGATTTAAATATCCGAAAATGGTTTTTATCTCTGCCAACCTTCAATCTTATATAAATGTCTCGCTCAAACGTCTTATATAAATGTCTCGTTATCGCTCAAACGACCTTACAGATTATGAGCTTTGAATACATTGATTGCATCATTTCGTCATATCTATTTGATCCACTGACTTACGTATAATAAATGCATGCACGTCGTTAATAAAAACGTATCGTCTATCTATTTCTCTTCATTTTGTTGCGCTGAAAACATGGTTTTTACCAACCCTACAACTGTTCCTTTATGTCTAAGAAGATTTATTGAATATTATGTAACGCTACTTCACATAAATTTCTCAGGGGCGCGGTAGCCCATTGGTTAGCGCCCTGGAGTTGCACTCGGTAGGCCCGGGTTCGATTCCAGCCACTGCCAAAACTGCCGCCGTGTTCATGCGGAGTACGATCACGTTAAACATGTGGGTCCGAAAGTCCTTCCGAGAGGTTGGTGGTAGGGGAAGGAGGGTACGGTCCCTGTGGATGGCTCCCCCACTGGGTTCCGGTCTAAATTGGGTGGCACTTCCCGACCGTCCAAACAGTTACCTTACACCTTTCTGGTAGGTCGGATGGTCTGGGTTTCAACAACAACAACATAAATTTCTCATCTCAATGTGCCGCTCTTCTTGAGCAGGAAAACATTGGAAAATTCAATAGGATTAGCGCTGATTCTGTGATTGTTAACAAAAGTGTTGTGATATCATTGTATTTACTAAAAACACTTTTTGAAGCATCTATTTCTCAGGATCTTCTATAGATGGGGCTTAGTAGTTTCAACAGACTTACTATACAGTATTGTTTAGTTTGCTATAGGCAAAAAAATATCACATTTATTGTCTATTGTTTTGTTTTAAATTAATTTTTTCTCATTTTTTACACCATTTTAGTTCGACATTCGACAATCCGGCAATGCTGAAGTCGTGCCGGATTATCGGAAGTTACCGTATATTTTATTTTGTTTGTTACCTAGTTAAAATATATAGCATGAATCTTCATGTGCAAATTTTGATCCCCAGTTTCCCGTCTCCCCGAATTATTTTATCACGCTTCACCACTGCAATTACATATATATGATTAGCTTACAATCATTCCATTGACTTCACATTGCCAGAAACGTAGCGTGTATTAACTTTCAATTTAATGGCTAGGGAAACACGCATTTTATCATTCTTCTAATCGCGTGGGTATTATTCTCTATTGTCACGGGGGATTTATTGAATATTATGTAACCCCACTTTACATATCTCAACAGGAGGCTCTCTCCTTGAACAGGAAAACGTAGTAATGCCCCGAAAGAAGGCAACTGATTCCTTTTCCCTCGAGCTAACCAACATATAGAGGAGTCAGATATCTACTTGTTGAAGATGTACAATTTAGACTTTGACACTTTTGAAAGCCCAAGGATTTTATATTTGAAATTATAACATTTAAAGCTGCAATGAAATATACTTATAAAACAGGCCTATGTCCAGCCAGATGGACACTGGCGACCATCATCAATCATGGTGCAACACGGAAAAGAGGAATAAAGGGTTCCCAAAAACATCCTCAAACACCCCAATAACTTTGTAAGGAAAAGTCCATGAATGTACACGTTAGGTCTATCTACCAGTTATCGTTAGATCACCGAAGTCAAGCAGCATCGGGCGCGGTTAGTACTTGGGTGGGTGACCACCTGGGAACACTGCGTGCTGTTGGCACATTTCGGGCGCGGTAGCCCGGTGGTTTGCGCGCTGGATTTACATGCTGCCACAACTGCCACCGTGTTCATGCGGAGTACGATCACGTTAAACATGTGGGTTCGTAAGTCCTTCCGAGAGGTTGGTGGTAGGGGAAGGAGGGTGCGCTCCCTGTGGATGCCTCCCCCACTGGGTTCCCAGGTGGTCACCCACCCAAGTACTAACCGCGCCCGATGCTGCTTGACTTCGGTAATCTAACGAGAACCGGTGTTTTCAGCACTGTAGGGCCGTTGGTGTCGCGATCCTGTGCATCATTTTTTCGCCGTGAAAAATTTAATGTGGTATCATGTGGTATCAGAAAGTCATGTGTTGCCACATAAGATTTTTCTTTAATGAATACTTACACACTTCCTTATGGGCCTTCCCGGCCGTCCAAACAGCTGCTCTTAGTCCTCAGGACGAGTCGGACGGTCTGGGTCTTCAACACTTCCTTATGGCAGTGTTTAGCAGATTGACTCGCAATTTCTACTCTTATCTTCACAGCTCTCGCTAAACATCTCAACCCCAGAGTTTATATTTGCAGAATCACGATGATTACGGGGTATTTGCCCTTGTCCGAAAATTTATGGCCGACAATTGCAGTTCTGCTTAAATGACTCAATTTGTGAAAATTGTCACCAAAGGAAAACCAAAAAGTTTATCTGATGAAGATGAACCGTTCTGCGAAAGATAAAAGTGCCTGATAGTATTTGAATTTATTGGGATGTTAGCCGAAATGTCAGATTTGCCAAGATTGATGCCAGGAAAAGATAAGGCACAAAGGAAAAGAATATTTTATGGTATTGCACCTTTCCCATCGATAATTCTAAAGACGATAAGTTAAATTACAATATTACGTGACGAGAGTATAATTTCGGTGTTTTTATATAATGTTTGCATGTGTTCCGCTTCTTTGCTTTACTGAAAATGTTGTCCAGAGTCAATTCTGCGCACCACGAAAACAGTTATGGTACTGGAAAATCTTAATTTTGGGATCCGAAATTTAATAAGAAAAAAAAAATGTGCCCGCATGTAATTAAAAATTTCTTCGCGGGGATCCAGTGGTGTTGCTGGTTCAGTTCAAATGAACCGAGTTCGGTCCGTATAAAGAGGCTCATCAGCAAGGGGGGATTATTGGAAATTCTTACTAGCCAGAAAAAAATTTCTACCAACCAGTTTGCGCACATTGTTGCACTGATCAAGGTTCTCAATTCTTATCAGCAAAAAGAAAAAAAACCCAAAGTGCATTTTTTAAATACACTTTAACACATTTCGCGCAAGTTTAAATACAATACCAAAATAATAAAATTATGCATATTGCTAGACTTTTAAAGCTTTTTCTATTAAAATGTACAATGTGCACACAACTTAATTTTTGCTATGAATAATCATTGAAAATTTGAGCACATACTTATAAGAGATATGTAGTACATGTAGTATATGTAGTACTGGCAGCAACATTAATGGAACATACATTGAATGTAAATCATTAGAATAACAAATACATTTATTTTAAAATTTAGTACTTTATAATGTAGGAACGTCAGTTGTTATTTAAAAAAATTCGAATATATATGGCTAATTACTGCTAGTTAGAGTCTTCCCAAGAATTGAAACAGGCCAGGATGCTATCACCCAAAAAGCGCACTTCAAATAATGGAAGGCACTAAGTTACAGAGCAGAATTGCATATGCTCTCGCAACAGCCCCATCATTAGCGCTGAGCCCGCTTAACGGCCGGGTATGCGGTCGACAGCTACTTCATGAACTGCGCCATTAGCCATAACTTGCGCGCATAGCTGAGGTGTGCGATAGATAGTTACTTCATGAACTGCACTACTAGCCGTGGCTTGCACTCGTAACGGAGGTGAATGGTAGAAAGATACTTCATGAACTGCACCGTTAGCCGTGACGTTCACGCGTAGTGGGGCTACTATGATCAACACCTACTTTATGAACTGTACCGTTAGCCGTGACTTGCGCGCGATCGACAGCCACCACAAAAAATATATTAAAAGTTAAAAGCTTTTTCAAAAGTAACGGAGCTAGCTGAACGCCAGAGGCGTTTAGTAAATAACATGAGGCAAATACATTCTTCCATATTTCATCAAAGCCGGCAAAGATCGAAAGTACAGAAAAGGGCTAATTTACGTAACTTTCTTCCCTCCCCCTTTCAATCATCCGGTGTTTCGATAGACTCAACTTAAAACATAGATGTTCCTGGAAAAAAAAAAACCGTAGTCCAGAAAGCTAAATTTTTAAATATTAGTTTTAGAGCAGAAATGCTTACCGAGATCAAACCTTCAAAACGTTTCACACAAGTTGGAAAAAATAAATAAATAAAAACAACTTAAAAAGTTTTTATCTATTGGAAGAGGGAATGTATTTGTTGTATTTTGTTTCTTTTAATGGAGGAAAGAAGTAGAGTGGGGGATGTTTATCCGTTTATATTTGACACTAGATCACAGTTTTATCTTATTATTATTGTTGTTGTTATTTGGGAGGAAGAGGAATGTGATAACACGCGGTCGAAAACTTCGCGGGTTATCACACTCCTATCTCAGCTATGCGCGCAAGTTATGGCTAATGGCGCAGTTCATGAAGAGCTAGTTAGCTCTGCATTTTCCGCAGGTGAAGGGCCCTTCTTATACGCGATTCATTATTTTGTGCATTCGAGCTTGCTTTGAGGTAAATTTTTAAAATTTTGCGACTCAAATAAAATCGGACTTGCCAAATGAAAAACTGGACTCACCACTGGCGAGTGGGATTCCCCACCCCTGCGTCGTAGTTTTCTCTCTTCAGAAGAGGACATTTACAGGATCTGTATATTGAAGTATACAGGGCATCCCAAACAGATTGAAACGCGCTTTAATTCTTTCCCTGTCGGAGATAAGTGGGCAATGTAAATTGCAAAAATGTTAAAAGTGAGTTAGGAAATAAAACTACGTTAATGAAATAGTCCTCCCGTTAATTTTCAAAAAGTTACACATTTTAAATTTTTATACGACCCCCCCCCCCCCCCTTAGACAAATAGGATCAATCAGAAAATTTTTATTTTTAATGCAACAAGATCATTAAAAAAACCGCATATCTGTATCTTTAAAATCAACTGAATTATGATAAAAGAAAAAATCTGACTTATGCCATTTTTCCGTACCATGTGAAAGGCTATTTCTTCAGTGAAAATAGGGATCATAAACGAATTGACGATGGAAATTGTTTAGATCAAAAATACGTTAATATGCCTCAAAATTTTTTATCACAAATGCATCTAAATAAAGCGTTATACAGACAGAGATCATATAAAGCAGTGGTACTCACTAAACGGTTAGGACACATAATTAAAATTATCGTCCAGTTTTATCTTTTTTGTGATATGTCACACATTTACATTTCTAATTTGATATAGGGTCCCCATTCACAATGTTCAATTTTCAATTAAATATAACTCGCTCAATTTTAAAGATGCGGGTTTTTTTTTTAAAGATCTTGTTGCATTAAGAATAAAAAAATTCTGGTTGACCCAAGTTGTCTAAGGGGGTCGTATAAAAAATTAAACAGTGTAACTTTTAAAAATGAATGGGAGGACTATTTCATTAACGTAGTCTTATTTCCTACCTTACTTTCAACATTTTTGCAATTTACATTAGCCACTTATCCCCAACAGGTAAAGAATTAAAGAGCGTTTCAATCTTTTTGGGACACCCTGTGTAACTTTTAAAAATTTCTCTTTTTAAGACCCAGCTATTTCGGAATGAACTTTGAGTTTAATACCATTTAGCGGTCAATACTATTATATCACAATTTTCTGTGCGCTTTCAGAATTTGGATCACTGCAAAGAACATGAAATCAATAAACGCTCATGCAAATTCGACACTGTGTGCCTCTAAACGACCTTAATGCACATGAGGGACCTTCTTAGCACTTGAAACGCGGTTGATCCGTAAAAATCGGAGCCGGCCAGTTAATCCGGAAATAATTTGATTTCCGAAAAATATGAAATCTGGATACAACAGTGTATCGTAGTATAATATAGTGCATCGTAATCTAATACGGTGTATCGATATATAATGTAATTAGTTCATCGGGAGATAAATAATAGTACATATTGTATCGGCTTATAATGTAGTGTATAGGGTAATAATTTAGTGTATGTTTCTGGAATCTCCAACAACAGCGCTCAGTCGAGAATACTTTTTCCTAAGAGCGATTAGCGATCTTTTTCGGTTTTTTCTATGGAGAAAAATTATTATTTGTAATTTCAGAAGTGGCAGTAAAGATATTTTTTCGTGTTTAATTATCCAGGTAGAAACTTTATTGGGATCATAGAATGTCAAAGAAGTAGCAAATAGCAATTAATGTACATACTAGTAGATGTGATGTTTCACAAAGTATTAACCTCCTATTACTCAAACTTAAATTTCCCATCCTCAAAATAAACTGAAGATATATAGCTTAATATCTCTGATTAATAATGTAGTGCAATTTCCTTTATGTTACTCATTAAATGCAAAGTAACTCCATGCTGGGGGGTAAAAAGAAACTCATGCTGATTACTCTATCTCTTCTAAACATGGAGCGAACCGTCTTTCAATACCGAGCTTTCATACGTCAAGGCCTCACTGAGCTGTGTCGGCGGCCCCTTACATGCACGACCGCCGCGTGACGTCAGTCCGCCATAAATCATGTGACGTGCTAGAAAGCGCGCGTGAAATGCTGTGCACAGCTTGATTATGTAATAACTTTTTGTCGCGAAGGGAGGAATTTTTGCGTGCGATGCACTAAACGGTATTTTCATCAGTGTCATAAGCAAATTAGCAGCGGAGGGAGAAAGTGATAAATTAAAGGGAAAATACCACGAGGGTTGAAGGCCGGAAAATAAAAGGTGCAAAAGAGGTGGTGGTGGTAGTGGAAGCCAACAGCATGCCAAGTGAGATGGAGTGATCTGCCCGCGATTTTTATTAATATGAAGTGGGGGAAGGAGTCAAAAGCTGAAAGAGGTTTTGAAGTGCGATGACAACGTTGGGTAATACTATCTGATACAAATCCTAGGGGGTTACATTTTATATCAGTATCAAGTAAATCAGTTCTATATTACAGAATAATCTCTATGAGGGTCACGATTTTATGTTCATGGGATCAGAGACGCTGAACAAGGGAATATCATGGCTGGCGACTTGTGAGATTCGATCCTTAGGGTGCATGTACTGTGCACGCTCTCTTAGGATGCCCTAAGGGTCGTCCTAAGAACCGACGACAACTACATTTTTTAATTAATTTATTTATTTTCCAGGCCGTCCAACTCATCCAAAGGGTGTAGAACATTTACAAGAGACGGCCGGGAAAAACACATAAACAAGAAAATACGCATAAATAAGACATGTATATATATACATAAAAATATACATAGAAGCCAATGGTAGCTACTGGCGTCTTCAGGCAATGAGACCAAAAGAATATTGCTATAACAGGGGCGAATTTACTGGTACACGAATCAAGTGGTTGCTTAGAATACCAGTAGCTGGAATCCTTTACTCTGAAAAAGTATAATATAGGGAATCCCAAAGTTTGTCTTTTCGGACACTCAAGACAGTAAATCCGATGTTTGGTCTCAAGCGTCCGAAGGGACTGTTGGGGCTCACAACTAGCATTGACTGAAAATTTTTTGTTCTATATAGAGTTCACATTGGATGAAGAAATAAAAAATGTTACCCTCCCCTCCCCATTCGGTCATAACCTCTCCCACTTTGCCAAGATCCTGGCTACGCCTATGCTAGATCCTAAACATACAGTGCATAAAGTTAGAACCTGATTCTTTGGTCGATCACCTGAAAAATTCCAGTAGTCATTTGCACTGTGCGTACGATTTCAGTGCATGCGCAGTGATAACAACTACTGGTGTTTTCTGGTGATGCGAGCGAAATAATTCGGTTTTAAGAATACATTCTATATTGTTTGCATCGCATTAATTTAGTTGGTCGCATCATCTAAAGACACCGGCACTTACCAGCATCGTGCACGAATTCTTAGGCTGATTTTAGACAGACCACATCTGTTACGCAAACAGTCGCAGAAGCTCTTTTTAAAAGTACTGCGCATGAAAATGATATTAGGGAGAACTTTCGCGAAATATAAGCTAGGAGAGTAGATACGATTTCTATTTTTCCGCATATATTGCTTGTAACCTACTAAAAATTGGTTCTATCCCCCCCCCCCTCCCACACATATATGATCTATATTTCAATTTCCTTTAAAGCATTTAGAGCCAACTTCGGTTACTATAGGGCTCTAAGTAGCCACTCATTTTCGTTCGCCCAAGCGTAAAGCTTATAATGCAAGACATCGAATTTATAAGACTAATTCATGGTTATCGTTTTCTTTAACGCTAAAAAAAACAAAAGTTTAAATTTAATGGCTGGAGAAATTTCTTCTTTAAAAGAAATGAGGAAATGTTAATTATTAAGTACGAATGAAATTTACTAGTTACCAATTTACTTTTTATAAGCAAATTCTATGTGAAACAGTGATTAGTATTAAAACTGTCTGCCCTATTGAAATAGTGAATTCATTAAAATTTCAAAATCTTTTTATGTATTCAGAAATATTGTATTTATCAATTTTGGTTCTTGAAATAATCAGTGATAGCATTAAATCCTCGTGAAAGAAAAATATGAAAAAAAAAGCCTAAATGTAGGGGTGAGTTTTCCAAAGCACATTTAGTTATTTTAGTTCGAATATTTAACGCATCATAAAATCCTGGAATCCAATTAATATAACGTCTGTACAAGGAAACGTCATAAAATATGACTCCTTTTAATGTCTGGGAGGTAAATTTTATGGATATTATTATCTCTTATGACAATAAGCAATTTGTATCTAATCTTACTTCCTTATGGTTTCACTTTCGTTATTATATCTGGCGTTATTTAAATCGATTTCATTATCCTTCACAGTATGTTGGGTTTGCTTTAAAAAAATACAATGGTCACATTGAAAATGTAAAACAAAAAGATCTTTTGTGTGAGGTGTTGGAATTTGAACAAATAGTGGAATTCGTCGCCTGCCCTTTTGCGAACTTGTTTTCAGTTCATTGAAAACCAGACCAACTGTTCTCGTAAATAAATCTTTGATATGAAGATAGGATTTCCTTTCCCCTTTTTTTCCTTCTCTCTTCAAACACAATGGCAGCCAGCGATGCGATACGGAAATTCAATTTCAGGTAATAAAATGCGAACTTCATACTTTCAGGGCAGTTTCTTAGCGTATACTTCCGTAGTTTTTAAGCGTGTTTCGATTTTTATTCATTTTTCTTTTTCTACAACAGGTAATCTTTGTGCTCGTCTTCAACTCGAAGCACTTAAAACAAAGAGTATTTCTGAATTAATATAATACATGCCTATTGGCCCGTTGAAAAATCCTACCCAGCAAAAATTCACGTTAAATTACTTGCAACTACTCTAAATGAAGCAAGTTAGTGAAATGGCTAAGCTTCTTGCTTTTGAGCTGGACGGGATTTGCTTTTGTCTGTCTGTCTGTCTCCATGTGTTGTTCGATAATAACTTTTCTAAAACATAACCGAATGTTTTTAAATTAGGATATATGGTGTAAATTAATATTTTACAGACCAAGTCCGTAACCGGATAAATACTGCGTAGTTTTTAAGCGTATTTGGATTTTTATTCATTTTTCTTTTTCTACAATAGGTAATCTTTGTGTCGTCTTCAACTCGAAGCACTTAAAACAAAGAGTATTTCTGAATTAATATAATACATGCCTATTGGCCCGTTGAAAAATCCTACCCAGCAAAAATTCATGTTAAATCACTTGCAACTACTGTAAATGAAGCAAGTTAGTGAAATGGCTAAGCTTCTTACTTTTGAGATGGACGGGATTTGCTTTTGTCTATCTGTCTTGTCTCCATGTTTTGTTCGATAATAACTTTTCCAAAACATAACCGAATGTTTTTAAATTAGGATATATGTTGTAAATTAATATTTTATAGACCAAGTTCGCGCCTAAATATAGCCGAATAAATATTGCTTTACCCACTTATAACTAATGTGCTTTGCCCGACGATAACCTATTTAAAAGTAAACCGGATTGTTGAAATGTGGATATTTAGTGTAATGTTTTACACGTTCAGTTCATTGCTGAACGTGGTCAGATACAAAGCAAGTGTGATGCGCCCGTCCTCTTTATACGTGTAGGAGACAGAGAGAATGAAAAGGGCGCAGGATGAAAGGAATACTAGTAAACACTAGTGTTAAATGAACATAGTGTTTGTTTCTTAAATTAAACCGTTATATGATTCACTTGGGGCACAACAAAATTAGTTAGTTGTTGCCTTTCTATCATTGTCTCAATTACAGCCAGCCATGTTTCATTTTAATATACAGCAGGAAACAGAGTTTTGGTCAGCAAAATGTCAGATTTTTACACTTACTGTTTCCCTTCAAAATTAATTAATTTATCAAAGAATTAAATGTTGCAATTATCATTGAACATATGTTTTTCATATAATTGAATATTAACCTGTATTCAAAACACCAGTTTAATTTACGGTTTAAAGTAGTCACATACCCATAAAGATGAAAAATAACTCAAGGTTTAAAAGGAACATATCTCTTTTAATCTCTATACGGTGAAAATAGTTTAAATATGCTTTAAACAATAATATTACTTATTATCCTAGAAATATTTTTCTTTTTAAAATAAAATATATATATTGTATAATTTATTTGTTGTCCATATAAATATAGTTAAATAAATATCAAATTATGTGGCTTAGTTCGAAAAGGATCAATGTCACATTTTAGCGAAGTTTCAATAAGTTCAGAAAACGTCCTTTAAACTGTAACATTTGCTAAAGAAAATGTTTCAATATCACTGATGCTTCCACTGTACTGCAGCCATAAGCTTCAATCACTGGATGTTGTAATATATGGACCTTTCAAATCAGTCAACGATTTAAGGACGACGACTTTAGCATGGCTTTATAAAAAAAAAAATTGTTACGTAGGCCGGTTCGAACAATCCGGCGGGCAGTAGTGTGTCTATCCACTCCTAATCTAATTGCTTACTTGATTATCATGCTACAATTATCATTTAAATTTTTGCATATTTCTTAATGGTTTGCGATCATGTATGTGTATTTAGTTGTTATTTTAGTGCATTATACAAACATGCACTTATTTTGATTAAAATTGTTTTAGCTTCGGAGTTAAAACAATTTTAATCGGTTAATTTAAAAGGTCACAATCCTTTTATCAAATTTGCATTGTACCAATAAAGTTGCATTTCGTTGATTTTATTTTTATTACTATATATTTGTATAATAATACTGGTGAATAATATATTTTGTGTTTTCAGGCTCAAATTTTACTTGGTATTTATTTACACAAAAGTGCATATTAGACTAAGTATTCTGACTGCAATTTAAACGTCTTTAACAGAACTATTTGGCTTATGAGCTCAGTTTTTTTATTTTCCTTATATACATAATGTATAAGGAAAGTATTGTGACAATTCGAGTTTCCGACGGGAGAGCACGTTTCAAGCATCCCTGATCACGAATCAAACATTTTTGAAGTGATGTCTGTGTGTATGTGTGTGTGTGTGTGTGTGTGTGTGTGTGTGTGAGTGTGTGTGTGTGTGTGTGTGTGTGTCTGTGTGTGTGTGTGTGTCAGTGAGTCTGTGGAGACGATAACTGACGAACGAATGGACCGATTCGAACTAAATTTGGTACAAAAATCACAATCCGTAAACACTGGAAGCCTATCGTTTTTATACGCAATCAAATGTTCAGAACTCTCCTAAATTTTCGCGTGAAATTTTGAAAAAATCGTCAAAAAATCAAAATCGCTAATAAAGTTACGCATATAGACATTTATTATGTAATTTTTCATTAGAAAGCGATTGACATAAATTTTGGAACGCTAACGTGAACCATTCTCGAGATATTGCACATTTTTCAAAAAAATTATCAAAAAGTCATATAAAATAAAAAAAAAAAATTTCCTATTGAGAAACGTGTTCACTTTTCATATGTAATATCTTGCGATAAATTGGATGACATCATTCTCGTAGATCTAGCTTGTTCCATTCATGAATAAAGATACTTTGAGTAATACTTTTGTATTTGAACGCCAATAGTCATTTCTCTGCTGTAAGAATAACTTATTTCTTCGTCCATAACGCTTGGCGAGATTTTGGCGACGAATTTGGCGGTATGTCGCCAACTTGGCGACATTTTGTAAAGTTGCCAAATTAACGAAAATCTCGCCAAATGAATAAAAATGACGCTAAATCAATGAAAATGACGACAAATTATCGAATATTCAATATCTTGGAAAAAATATAAGTATCTACTATAAGAAAAACCTATTTTTTTGTTGTAAATGTAATAAATTCATTACATTATATAAGGAAAGTCATGTGTTGCCCACATCAGATTTTTTTAATTTAATTTTCTAATTTATTTAATATAATAAATAAAACAGCTTTTTGAAATTGTTACTGTAGGTGATTATAATAGTTTGCTTTAATCCCTCACTTAGCATAGTATAAATTATTAATAATGTGCATATGCTTTTTACTTTCCTTATATACATAATGTATAAGGAAAGTACTGTGACGGGGTCGAAAATTCGAATGCGAGTTTTCGACGGGAGAGCACGTTTCAAGCATCCCTGATCACGAATCAAACATTTTTGAAGTGATGTCTGTCTGTGTGTGTGTGTGTGTGTCAGTGAGTCTGTGGACACGATAACTGACGAACAAATGGACCGATTCGAATTAAATTTGGTACAAAAATCACAATCCGTTAACACTGGAAACCTATTGTTTTTATACGCAATCGAATGTTCAGACCCCCCCTAAATTTTCGAGTGCAATTTTGAAAGAATCGTCAAAAAATCAAAACCGCTAATAAAGTTACGAAAATGGGCATTTCTTATGTAATATTTCATTAAAAAACGATTGACATAAATTTTAGAACGCTAACATGGACCGTATCCAGATATTGCACATTTTTCAAAAAAAATTATCAAAAAGTCATATAAAATAAAAAAAAAAAATTTCCTATTGAGAAACATGTTCACTTTTCATATGTAATACCATACAATAAATTGGGTGACATCATTCTCGTGGATCTAGCTCGTTCCATTCATGAAAAAAGATACTTTGAGTAATACTTTTGTATTTGAACGCCAATAGTCATTTATCTGCCGTAAGAATAACTTATTTCTCCGTCCATAACGCTTGTCGAGATTTTGGTGACGAATTTGGCGAAATGTCGCCAACTTGGCGACATTTTAAATTGTTGCCAAATTAACAAAAATCTCGCCAAATGGATAAAAATGACGCTAAATTAATGAAAATGACGACTAATTGAAGAAAATTCAATAAGAATATAAGTATCTACTATAAAAATAACATTTTTTTTTTAACTGTAAAAGTAGTAAATTCATTGCATTATATAAGGAAAGTCATGTGTTGCATACATCAGATTTTTTATATATAGAACTCAAGACATGCTAACCCTTAACTAATAGGGCATGATAGTAGTAAATAGGGTAGGTATGTATTTTACCGACCCCCATTGGCGATTTAAAATTGTGCTGCCATTTCGGGGCGATTTCTTTAATTCGATCTGAACTGAAAGTACATTATTGCCAAAAGAACGCAAAGAAACAAAATGCATGCAAAAAATATAACACAAATCAATGGACGTACATATTTAAATATATACTACATTGCATAACAAAATTGACTCATTTCAATATGACAGTGCAGTCATGGAAAAACATCTTTTGTTTACTATTCTATAATTAATAATTCAAATACTTCTGTTTATTTTCAGTAATTTGAACACTCACACACACACACTAAGAGGCGTGGTAGCCCATTGGTTAGCGCGCTAGAGTTGCACTCGGTAGGCCCGGGTTCGATTCCAGAAAACTGCCGCCGTGTTCATGCGGAGTACGATCACGTTAAACATGTGGGTCCGAAAGTCCTTCCGAGAGGTTGGTGGTAGGGGAAAGAGGGTACGGTCCTTGTGGATGCCTCCCCCACTGGGTTCCGGTCTAAATTGGGTGGCACTTCCCGACCGTCCAAACAGTTACCTTACACCTTCCTGGTGGGTCGGACGGTCTAGGTTTCATCATCATCATCATCAACACACACACTGAGAAAAAAATCCTTCATTTACGTCATTAAATGCATTGTTTATTTTTCGGTAATTTAAATTTTAAAAATCTTTGTTTACTTTTCGATCATTTAAAATTTATAAAGCACTACTTATTTACAATAGTTTACATTTCGAAAAGCTTTTTGTGTACATTAAGATTATTTGCATTTAAAAAAAACTTTGTTTACGCTTTCACTAATTTAAATTTTTTAAATCTTTTGTTTATTTACAATAGTTTAAAATATTTTTTTTTAATTTACATTAAGAAAATTTACATTTAAAAAAAACCTTCGTTTACTTTCAAAACTTTGAAATACTTTGTTTATTTTTAAATAATTTAAATTTAAAACACTGTATTTACTTTAAATTTAAAAATGTTTATTTGTATATAAAACCTTTATATTGAGGAATGTATCCTTCTTGAAATCCCGTAGAAGAAACAGCATCTTATTCAGGTTTTAGAAGATCTCATGCTCTCATCGTGATTGCATTGAACACACTTAATGAAAATAGCATAGGCAAATAAATATAATGAAGTCTCATACAGAAATATCATCTCGTAGAAAAGCATGTGTCGTATAAAGTAATATAATGAAAGTACCATATGCATCATAATTGGTTGGTCAACTTTTCGTTTGGCTGCAAATATTTGGGATTGGTAAAGTACATAAACACCGTAAATAGTTATTACAAAATCTTAACTTTATAACTTTTATATAATAGCGCCGCCAATATAATAGTTAGCTTTTTAGCTCTCTTCTGAATTGAATAGTCGATACTTGCTATGACAACAATAAAACTAGCTAAATGCTACCATTTTGCGACACTCTATGGAATCTGGTTATGGTTAAGTATGAACTTGGCCCGTCAGCTTAATATTTATGAAATTGCATGCCGGTTGCGTGAAAATACAGAATTTATCGATCTCCATAGATGTTCTCAAAATTATGGGATATTGCAAGTTTTCTTGTTGCTATTGCAGGTATCGGCTGACGAAAGTTTAGAAGCTCAAAACAGATTCCCGGATGCCGGTATTTGCAATGAGAACATGATCATGGCCAAACAGTAGGTAAAGCAACTTGCATAAAACGTGCTGCAGAGATATATTTTTTCCAAGTACGATAATATATTTTTCAATTTGGGCTACTTGAAACCACAATTTATGGCAAAAATTCATATCATTCAGCTATAAAAGATATGTATTTGTCTTCATGTAAATGGAGTTTAAAATTATTTTTCATGCGCGGTTTTAATAATAAAAAACACTCAATCTGTGTTTGAAAAACATTAATTTTTCCAGGTCCACCATTGCTGAAAATGCCCCATTTACCCTCAACAATCCATTCACGACCATGTGCCTCAAGTGAGGAAAGCTGCTTTACACTACCTATTTCTGAGGCCGCAAGAAGTTGAACATCAACCTGTCATTTGATTCAGAAAACTCAAATTTTGCTACATATCTATTTGTATTCCAATGCGTAGCTTCATAGATGTCAGAACTTATCATTTCCACTTTTGTCCAATTTGTACCTAATGGCTGTACAACCGATTCTTTCAACAGAAGAAGACTACAACTCAGCACGCGAACTCAGTCCAAGCATCTGGTTTGAGAGTGTGGAAATAAAGGCGTGCTTGGAATGAAAGAGTGAATATATTTTCTAGACATAGGTGACATCGCATGTCGGGGAGATATAGACGAATAAACGAGAGACTGTATGAAAATGAGATGGTTACTTTTAATCCAGTGGGTAACACGTCTATTTAAACTTGAATAAAACACAAGGACACAACACAAATTAAAATATGTAGGTCATTTATTGAACTTCCTAAACTGGCCTCCTGGTTACTTTTAGTTAGTAATGCAATAGAGTATTAGAATCTCTTGTGTTTAAAAAAAAAAATTATACTTTGAAATTTTCGATTACTCTGCGTATGATCCAGGTCTTTCTAAATTGCATGCAAGGAAGTTCTAAAGAACTCACATCTCAACAAGTATTCTAACCATTGAGCTAACTGAGATGAAAATCTTTTCTAGCAAAAGTGAACCTTACATTCACTCCTTCATATTTCAGGTCGAAGTGAAGTTTCTTGTAATCTTCTTTATATATATATATATATATATATATATATATATGTATATATATATATATATATATATATATATATATATATATGTATGTATATATGTATGTATATATGTATATATATATGTATATATGTATATATATATGTATATATGTATATATATATGTATATATATATATATGTATATATATATATATATATATATATATATATATATATATATATATATATATAGGCTAGTATCCTGTGGTTTGCTATATTCCGCATATAAAATTCGATAAATCGGGTCCATGATAAAATCGAAGCTATATGTCTCTCCATATTTTAATGATCACTACATTTAGTTTGCAGGGTTAAGTTGTTTGGTTAAAGAATGTTAATTTATTGTAACGGAGTTCACCCATTGTAATGCTCATTCATTGTAACGAGTCATTCTTTGTAAAGAAGTATCTTTGAAGTGTACAGACGCGTTATCTGGAAGTCGTCGTTGTAACTATTGAGCTATACTTGGACGAAATTCTTTTCAATTACAGTGGAAGTGGACCCTATAAGATGCTTTACTGATCATCAATCTCCCTGAGGACTTTCTTGCTTGTATACGAAGAGTGTCCGGAAAGAATATAAAACCAGCTGTTGGTTGTAGAAGTAAAGTAAAATATGAAACTGAATCAGCGAATAGAAGAGTTTAGCTATGATAGTTGTACCCCCCAGGAAACTGATAATTTCATAAAAATTCGAAAGTTAATTTTTTATACGACCCCCAATTAAAAAAAATGGTAATTAGTCAAATTTGCATCGCTCTTAAAATGAGTGTGAAATACGTTTACTTTGCACCGTTAGATGAAAAATGTATGATGTATCAATTATAGAAATTCTTTCATTTCATCTGAATGCAAGTGTTAACCGCTAATTGCCCCTGAAAGTAAATATGGGGGACATTTATAAATCTACTTAAAAGAAGAAAAACAGTTATTGAAATTTTCTATTTTTTAATTTTGAATAACTGATTTATTGCTGTTCCCTAGAAATCGAACAAAAAATTCCTAATAACAATAACTGAAATTACCTTATCGAATTTTTCATCAAAAGGTACGGGGTAAATTTCTCTCGCCCTAATTTTATCAAGGAGCAAATTCCACTAGTTAACATATTTTGAATTTGGGACCGTATACGAAATTAAATTTTGAATTATTAGGAAAATATAAATTCCAGGAGATATGCGACCATTAGTGATAAATTCTCCTCTGTTTGCAAATTATTTTTCAAATTTCACTTTACTTCCACTACCAATCGTTGATTTTGTATCCCTTTTAAACACCCTTCCTGAATAACTCGGTAGAAAGGTTGCTTCCGTGTAATCCCGAGTTCTTAATTTTTTCAATGATATCTAAAACAATACATTGTACTATTGCTGACAAGAAGTTACTATTTAAAAACCTCTATAAGATAAATTCATTCTAATAGAATGGGGGATTCACTAAATAGAAGGTATGTACTTTCTAATCATCTTGTCGCCTGCATCTTGTCAACAAGTGGTAAAAACTGCAAAACCAGGATCCAGGAGTACTAAAGGGGCACTTTTTTGTTGGAATGCAATGCCCTGATTTGCTATAGGGCAGAATTCGCTTTAATGTAACCCTATAAAATGTTTTGCCTCAACGCTAGTGAAATAGTGCGTTTTGATGTGGAAAATAATTGTACGAGCATCAATCTTGCTCAATTTCCATGCAGAATAAACTTCCTCATCACTGATTAATTGAGACTGACACTGGTAACTACATCTAACTTACTACTGAATTAAAACAGGCAACATTTTCCCGACCTACTATGAAGTCATAAAGTTCTTGTCTACTGCGTTGCTAACTTTTCGATTAAAGCACGTAATATTTTCCTGGTAGATTAAGTGGTCATACAAGTCTTGTACAATTTGTTGCTGACACTTTTTATTAAATCAGGTAACATTTTCCTGTTCGATTAAGTGGTCATAAAGGTTTTGTCCGATATGTTACTGCTTTGTCTGTTAAAATAGATAACGTTTTCCTGACCAATTAAGTAATCATAAATGTCTTATCCAATTGGTTACTGATTTTTCTATTAAAACAGGTAATATTTTCTTGGCTGATTAAATAGTTATAAACGTCTTCTCCAATTTGTTGTTGGTCACGGCATGTTACTTCATATTTTGGAAGACAAACAAGCAAAACTATGTCCACGTTTAGTGATGAATGATTAGATCAGTACTTTCTTACTTTTATCCAATGCCCTTTTCTGAGGATGACGGCGCTTCACTGTAATCTTGAGCGCTTGGAACTTTGTTAACAATAGACGAATTAAATAATGTCCTGCATTATTACTGGATCTTAACTTTGCAGAGTCCACTTCAACTACAAGAGCTTGCAATTTCGCTCCAGTAGCTCAACGGTAGAGCGTCGACTGGCCAGTTCGGAGATCCAGGGTTCGATTCCCGGTTGGGGTAGCAAGGCACTTTACAACTTCTTCTAAGAAAAAATAGAATAATACTTAAATAATATTAAAATACTTGCTTTAAGGAGTTTTGCGCTCGTTGATTATTTCATCACCTGCACCGTGCTAAATCAACAATGACCGTGAAATCATGATTCATCGGTGGTATGATCAGTTGAACACTTTTCGCTTTTACATACATATTGGTTTTACATTTGCTCTCTGATGAATAAACTATATCTATCACTGTAACTGCACTTTTGATGGTCCACCGACATCCCCCCCACCCTCCGAGCCATATTCTGAGATCATGGTTATACCTATGCTATAGAAGGAAAAGAAAAGGGAATGGGTAGAAAACTACTGTTAATGGCAAATGAAAAGCTGCGAAATTACCTTCATTGCAATGAAATATTAAGGAACGCCTTTCAGGGGGGGTATATTAAAACTTTTAACCAAATCCGGATTCTCACTATATTCACCCCCTCCCGCAGTACACATTTGCATTTGCTCCCTGTTGGCTAAACTACATATATCACTATAACCGCACTTTTGATCGCCAACCGACACCTCCCTCCTCCGCCACATTACGAGATCTTGGATACACCTATGCTATTAATGGATAGAAAACTACTGTTAATGGCAAATGAAAAACAGTGCAATTACCTTAATTGCAATGAAATTTTAAACAACTGCTTTCAGGATGTATATCAATACTTTTAACCAAATCATGGATTCTCACTAGATTCACCCCACCCCGCCCCACCTGCACACCAAACTAATCCCATTCGTGTTGAATTACAGAGTTTATCATTTCTTAGTGTTATTGTTGTTCCTATGACAAAACAAAACCCGGATTTTACGTTTGGCATAGAAAATTATAATTTTCCCTTCCTCCATCCCCTCTACTCTACTGTCATGAGCCCTTCTTTGATGTTTGCCCGAAACAATAGGCTTTCAAGCCTCCACTCCAAAACATACCTGCGATTAAAAAGCGAGAGAAAAAAAGAAGTACCCGATTAATGATATTTTTATTCCTTTTATTATTTTATATTAGGGCCGTTCTGTCTGCCCCGCGGCCGAGCGCCGAACGCGGCCCGCAAAATAATGGATGAATTCAGCCAAATGGGGGAGAGTCTGTTATTAGGCATTTAATGACAGTAACACCTCGGCCGGCCGGCCAGTCTCTAATACGTACCGATGCCGGTAATATCTAATATTGGCAATCAATGACAGATACAGAAGGGGGGAACAAACAAGAGAATGGGGTTTTGCTCATCACCGCTCTTTGTTGATCGCTCGTATCAGCTGCCGACGAGCGAAAGAGCGTGATGTTCAAAAATAAATTGATAATATCAAAGTCGGAGGTATATTTTTAAAGACAGCAAAGAGAGAAACCGCAGGAGCTGTGCTGCATGAAATATGCATGATGATAGGGGGGGGGGGGGGGGATTTGTATTTATTTGCACAGATTTGCGCAGGCGCACGGCGAGGAATACAGTGCGGGTTATGTTACGGATTGCACGTATAATATATATTATGATAATGAGGAACGTGATGTGATGCTTTGGAACGTTTCCTAATGAGCCAAGGAAGACCGACGAATGGTTAATCGTCGGGTTATCAGAGTAATCCCTCTTGTTACAGTCGAATTTTTCAATTATATGTTCAATTAATTTGATATTAAGTGTTTACCTTACATCTTTCTACTCCCGTCATGTAGCTGTTGTTTTACTTTAACTATTTGAATATGGCCTGTACTACCACTATCGGACATAAGAATTTCTTCCTGCAGTAGCTTTATACTAGCCATCTTCTGGCCAGTTCAAAGATTCGTGGAAGTGTACTGATTTGTAAAAGTCCCCGATACTCACTGAAAGAACTGTTTTGTGAATTGTAGGCTCTTTTTGAAGGAGCAACACTGTCATTATTTTGAGAAATGACAATTCAATTATGAAATGCACATTGAAGAGTGTATGCAGATGAGAAGCAGTCACCTAGTGATATTCTAAAACTCGAGGAGGAAAAGCTACAGATGCAAAATATCTTCCTACAGAGCTAACCATCGGAATTCCGCTATAGCGCAGAGAACTCCATAAAACTATTTCTCCGTGCTCTGCATTGGAGAAATGGATAGCTTATGTAAAATACTATAGGCATAAAATAAAATCTGATGTGTTTAACAAGACTTTAACAAAGACAAGTGACATATTAACGAACTTGTGTATAATTAGATCAAACTAAAAATCAACAGGCTTATTGCAGTTACAGATTAAAATGAACGCACCAAATTTTATTCAATTCGTCTGATTACTTTGAGAGATATGCGCTCCGTACTCCCTGTGAAAAAGTGAGATTTCAAATATCTCTACTAAGCAACAATGTACATATATTTTTGGTTAAAAGTATCCATTATTTAATAATGGTGAAAATATTTAATTTTTTTTAAGATTTTCTCCGTATTAAATACAAGAGTGCAACATTACGAGAACGGCTAAGGTTACCATTATGTAAGCTTTCGCATCCGCTTCAAAATTAAAAAAATTACATATAAATTGTCTGTACTAACAATTTTTGTAATAATTTTGATTGCCAAATTTGGGAAAGGGATTTATTTTCGAAAATAAATGTTTGAAGTATTGAAGGCGTTGCACTGATTTGAACTGTCCGTTCATCAACGATCTTCTGTCGTTTATTGATTGAAACCAGCATATCAAATTTTATTCAATTTAATCAGTTTGTTCGATAAACATAACGCTCCATGGGAAAAAAAATAAAATTTCTAATATCGCCATTCATTTCAAGTTAGAAGTATTTGCAAAGCATTTACTTATTTGATAATAGTTAATCTATTATTATTTTTTTCATATTTCTATTGTAGATCAAAAATAAATATGTCAAGAACTTCGCATGGTAATGTCTTAGAAATGTTGTCATTCGGATTCACTAAAGATTTTCACTTGTCGTTCAAAAATTTTTTCTTGAACCATCTATTTCTCAGGATTGGCTATAGATAGATCTTAGATACTAGCCACTCAATTTCTAAATCGTCTGTATTGAACTAAATTATTCCTACCTTTCGTTTCTATCCAAATCCTTTAGTTTCAATGCATGAGTGGTGCATGCAACAATTTGACACACATCCACACAGACGTCCACTGCTCTCCATATCAACAGCCAGTTAGTGATGTCAACCGTTAACCGGTGAACGAAGCCCTTCTCAAGCAGAATCAAAAACAATTGTTTATGAAAGTTGACAGAAAATCTGAAAGTAGAGTAATTGAAATAAATTATATTAGAATGTAAGGATATACACCCCTATTTTTGCCAAAATATGGAATTGTGCTAATCTTCCAGTTCCGAAAGTGACAAAATAAGAATCAGATTACCTATACAGCATGCATATTTCGATATATTTAAAAATACACAAATGAATATGAAGGAATTATCCTCTGCAGATTCAATTCAAAAATCGTTCGGAAGAACTTTCTTTGACCATTCCGGTGATGTCAAGGTAGAAACTGTGAAAGACCCAGGCCACCCGACTTACCCTAGGGTATGAGCAACTGGCCGAGTGGCCGGAAGGTAGAAACTGTGTAATAATACTTTCGCAAGGTACTGATTTGTGTGAAAATCGCCCAAAATCACGCTTTATCATAAAATAACGAAAATATAATTCGAATTTAAAAAAAAAACTCTCCTATGTCTATTTAACCGGAAGTTTAGCTAATCCAACACCGAATTTAGTTGTTGTTCGAAACTTTGATTTTACGATACAGACGACACAGACAGATAGACAAAAAGACAAACATATTCTTTTATTACCTAAAATAATAGAACGTTTCGAATTTTGCAAAGGCGTTTCCACTATCATTGATATGATCAATACCACTCATTATAAATTGATATATAATATCCATTTATACATAAAATACACTTAATTTTTAAATAAATATTAACCATTATGTCTTATTAACAATTACTAACAAATAATATTTTATAAAATATTTTGCACATCCTGGGAAAAACTGCTGGGTTCCCAACTGCCTGATGATCAAATTATCCGAAATTTCCTTATGTATTATATATAAGATTTAACTGTGATGCTTTTATTTAAATGCACATTAAAAATTGAACATCCATCGTAAAGCTATCACGACATAAACTCAAAATTTCCACGTGGGACCAGATGTATACTTAATCTGATCACCAATAATTTAGAATTTATGTATTCTTTATCTTACCGTGGTTCGATATGACATATTACACAAAGAAAATAGTTCCAATAAATTTTATTCTAAACTATAAAGCTGTTAACCTTTGATTTTAGAAAGGATCATTATGCATACTTTTTTGCTACCCGTCACAGACCACTGACACACAAGATTAGATCTCGGAAACTAAACAAAGACTAAAAATGGACTCCAAGGTTACTTCATAACAAAGAACAAATATATTAAGCATTTGTAAATCGCTTCACAAGATTGAGATCTTTTTATGACACTGGATTAACAGATCCCACAAGATGCACAACAATTGATGGTGGGTTGCAATAATTTAGTTTGTATCGTTAGAAATCAATTTTCAAAATTATTCTTATCTTCCAGCGTTTGTTTCTTCATTGAATAGTTTGAGTTGCTCTTTAACCAATGTATTCCATGGAAATATGGCTAGGAAGAGATTTTATAAAAGTAAACTTAGGCCTCGCTTTCAATTAAATATTAATAATTCTCATCAAAGACTAGAAAAGGCATATATGTTACACTAATAGACATACTCAGCGTTGTTGCCCAGTCGTTTTCCCAAAAGTTGGTCGCCACTTAAGTGGCAATGAATTTAATTATTAGATTTCAGTTATAACACATTTTTCCATTGCAGAGTGGCTTGATAAAGTAAAATTTCAACTCTTCAAATAAAATACCATAGGTCTGTCAATACAATATATTTTAAACTCAATCGTAGATGGAACCCAATAGAACTCATTAGTGATGTTGAAGGCGTAAGCACCTGGTCTTCTTTCCTGCAGTAATATGTTCATTTCTGAGTTATCTCTTTCTGCTTGCAGGAATGAGTTCATACAACTGAACTTACCTCCATAGGCGTAATCGCGTAATCACATACATCTCGTTCAACAGCTATATTACTAGGTCTACTCTAGGAAGATTTTCCTCCTAATCTCTATTTAAAAAAGTAGAAGATGTATATAAATAGTTTAACTTTTGCATTTAACTCCTTCTCTCTCACCAGGGTCACTCCAAGGTCTTCACAGATTGACAATGGGAGCTCTCAAAGTAATGGACTAGGAATAATAGGTGAGCTTCTCTTTTCCGGAAAGACAAAGTATGAGTTTAAAATCCTGTACCAAAGCCTTAAGCTGAGTTTCTCTTTCAATTTTTCATCTCCATAATATTTCATATAAGTGAAACTCTGTGGAGTATAACACCTAAATTCTCACATAAAAAAAATGTTCTAAAGAATTTTAAACCACACTAATAGCTAACTCATGACAAGTTACCCTTAAACATCCTTCACTTTCTAGACATCCCCCCCCCTCCCCCCAATTTCTATAGATGAAATTCAAGTATCCAATGTTATTCATAGATGCTAGAAACTCATTGCAACCGAAGTAGTAAAAGAATGTCAGTTTTGTAAGCGGAGGAGAAGTACAAGATACCTCCTTCTTGAACTGCTCCCACTTTATAATATGCTAGTAGTCTTAGACGTAGGTCTCCATCAAGGCATATTCACTTCGTAACCTTGAAAAAGAGGTTTTTGATCTGTTATAAGTTCAGTAACAGCAACTTTTTCAGTCAAAGATTTGCAAATTTGCGGCACATAATAGGTGTTCTGGCTATTGCAGTTAATAACTAATTAACGCTGTGATCATACCAAAAGCACAACCGGTCCATTGAAGCTGGTTATTTCACTAAAAACGTGATTTCTCATTTTAGATAGGTTTTACTGTAGTAATAAAATTTTCCTATAAACTCAAATAATTTAACTGTAACCATTGCACTATCTGTTGTTGTTACTAATCCCACTTGTTAGGAAAATACCATAACAACCCATAAGATAAAGTCAATGGTAAACAGAAAGAGGATGTAGCTTCTGTAGGTCCTAAAACAACCCCAGCCACCTCATGGTATAAGTCTTTACCAATCTGTTACTTATAGCGGCCATAACTGAAACAAATAATAGTATTTGAATGACATTAATGTGAGCCTTCGTGTCTAGAATTTTCAATAACCTGCTTTTAAATCTTCTTTTCATAATTTTAGTTTTCTCGTATCTTTCCATTGTATTGACTCTTCTAGGAAAGATAATTTGAAAAGGAAAATATTTGCAAGACATGTGAAAGGTACTGATACTGACACGTACGAGGAAGCATTGGCTAAAAGTTGAAAATTGAAAAACATCTCAGACAACAGTTATTTTACTGCATTAAAATATGTCACCTCTATTCTAAGTCTTAACGTGAAAGAAAGGTAATGTGGACAGCATATTACTTTCCCTAATGCCACATTCTATTATCTTCTTAACATGACTTAGTATAATATAGTACTGTAGATTCCGGTTAATCGGATCTCCGTTTAGTTAGAGAAACCTTGTATTTGGAGCACACCTTGAAGAACATAGCCATAGTGAATATAACATAAATGAGTATCGTTTATTTGAAACTGTTGCATCGGGATAAAATTCAACCGTTGCAATTGGATTTTTTTGTCACCACTCACTGTTTGACCATTTTTCCCTTTTAAAAGAGCGATTTAAATATATTATTATCAGTGCATCATTCCTTCTAGAATGATGTTCCAGGTTGGATCTTCTTTCATTTTAAAGCAAAAAAATTGTTTCAATTGATAAATTTTTTGCAGAGATATAGCTGAAAAACTCCTTTCGTCATTATAAAAATTTTCCTTTATTTCCATCTATTCAGCTTTAATTATAGCATAACATATTATATATAGATAATGTACAATTGAGTCTAAAAGATGAGCTCGGCTTTTCAACGAAGTTTGTAAGGGTTGATAATAACTTCAAATAAGAACGAACGTTTTCTGGACTGTATTTTTGTATATGTGTTATTTTGTGACAACTATATATATATATATATATATATATATATATATAGTTGCCACTAAATAACACACACACACACACACACATATATATATATATATATATATGATATATATATTTGATATATATGATATATATATATATATATATATATTTGAGTATATATATATATACTCAAACCTGTTTTTGTGCGGTCTTATGCGATGTTTTATTTGTGCGATTTTTTTTTTGTGCGGTATATGAAAATTCCAATCAAATTGGAACATAATTGACGAAGTTATCAATAAAAAAAAATTAGTAGGTTTGATCGGCCATTTAGTTTTTTCGATTTTTGATATGTATTTCATCACATTACATAAGTATTGCGTTAGCCAATTACATTACATATGTATTGAATTCTATAATCGCATCATTTAATTGTTGAACGCACAAGAATTTCCATGCGAAAACTATTTTTTATAGCTACTGGTGAAGTTTGGTGCGATTTTTTATGCGTTTTTTTTTATGCGGTCTCTATCCACAGCACAAAAACAGATTTGAGTGTATATAGTTGCAACAAAACAACTATATATATATATATATATATATATATATATATATATATATATATATATATATATATATATATATATATATATATTTATATATATAGACACAAATTATCTCTAAAATATCTTTGGATCTTTATAAACTATTCTTATACTTTTTTATTCCTGCATTAGCATGTAATTTGGTAAATATGCACTAATTTACTTTTCCCTAGTTATAAATCCTTTGGTCAGTGTTTAAATTTAGTTTTATACATGGCTATCTTAAATATTTTAGTTGTGGTTATATGTGTGAATAACACTATGTTTTGTTTGTGTAAATAACACTATGTTTTGTCTAAATAACATGTTTTGTCTGTGTAAAAATACTAATATAGAGAAAAGTCTAAGTTTTCTGATGTGAAGACTGGGAAAGTGAGAGGGGGGACGCTATACAACGGATATATATTAATGGATGGGTTTGTAAAATTATTTTTTGGGAGTGATCTGTGATATTTTAATCAGGTGCTGAAAAACATGAACGTTGGATGACGCGTCAATTTTAATATATCATAATATAAGAATCTGAGCTGTTTAAAGCACACGAAAAGTATATATATTTAAAAAATGCATTAAAATTTATTTATTTATCGTATGGACTCCATTCAAAGCTTATTTGAATAAGAATTTTGAATTTTTCCGATGATGCCATGATGGAAACTGTGATAAAATATTTTGGGTCGTTATAAAGAGTCGATTTCTGTAAATATTGGCCTAACTCGGGCTAAAACATAAAATAACAAAATAACTAATTCGAAATTTAAATTAAAAAAACATCGAGGTACACCTATTCGAGTCCTGAAGTACACTTGTATCCAATTTCATGGTCGGTAGATTTCCCGCTACAGATTCTTCTTCTTCGACCCAGACCGCCCGTCCTACCAGAAAGGTGTAAGGTATCTGTTTGGACGGCCGGGAAGTGCCACCCAATTTAGACCGGAACCCAGTGGGGGAGGCATCCACAGGGACCGTACCCTCCTTCCCCTACCACCATCCTCTCGGAAGGACTTACGGACCCACATGTTTAACGTGATCGTACTCCGCGTGAACACGGCGGCAGTTTGGGCAGCGGCGGGAATCGAACCCGGGACTACCGAGTGCAACCTCCGCGCGCTAACCACAGGGCTACCGCGCCCTCCCCGCTACAGATTGTAATTTCAATAAAACAATATATTTTCTATGTACTATGTTAATCTTAACCCCTATTCAAATATAACCATGTATAAATCAACAAACGCTCAACTGACTTTTGAATCAAACTCTATGTATTTCACACACTATACGATTCATCATCTGCTAAATCATCCGACTTTGGACGAATTGACGTTATCAAGGAATCCCAAATGGACATTTCGGAAAGGAAAATAAATACTGGAAGAGATTATCCACGCTCCGAACGTTCTAGTCCCAAATGCATCATGTTTCCATTAAATATATATTTCCTTTGCAGTGTAATGAACAATCAAACTATTTTTTGTCGTATTTAAAGTATGTTATGAATTTTTAAATAGAAGAACATTTCATCTGTGGATTTTGGTACGGAACCTTGAGGAATGCCATTAAAATGCATCAGCCATTTTATTACGGAATTCTTCGAACCGATACGAAATCTTCCAATGAATAGTTCGTGTAGGAAGATTAGAATAAATGTTGCAAAAAATAAATGCGTTGCTAAATGTGCTTTTTTTTTTATTATTATTTACCGTGAATTACTCGTATAAGGGTTTTGTTTTTTTAACGATAGATTAATTTCAGGATGTGAGGATAACAGAGGATGTGGAGGTAATATTTGAGAGGGACGGTTTCCTGTGACGTCTAAAATAAACAACCACGTATTTTTCCTTTTTTTCACAACATAAAATGTTGTTTTCTCCAGAGTTTTAACAAAAATGTACGTTTGAGATGTCGAAGGCAAATCAGTTAGTATATAGGGCGGCAACTGTATTATTGATGCAAGGAAACGAAGTGACAAAGCTTCTTACTCTTGAGTTGAATGTGATTTGCTTTTGACCGTCTGCCCGCATATTTTGTTCTACGATAACTTCTCTAAAACTTGGTAAAACTGCCAAACTTTTAAAATTTTGATATATGATATATAAATTAATATTTTACGTGCCAAATTCGTTTCTGAACGTTGTTGGCTAAGATCTTTACTAGCATATATGTCTACAGTGACGCCGCTATTTCTTTTTTTTAGATATATGGTGTAAATAATTGTTTTACAGACCGAATTCGCTGTTGAACTTAATCCGTCGAAAATTGCCGCATGGGTTAAACTCTGTTCTCATTAGTGACATGCATTATCGAAGACAGCTGTTCTAAAATTTTCTTTCATTTTTCTTTCTAAATGTGAATGTATTATATAAATTTATATGTTTTAAAAGCTGAGTCACAATACATTCCAAATATGTTGTTGCACTAATGAAGTGTATTTTAATGTATTTATGTTTCCTTTATTGTTCCAATCTATATGCTTGTCGTCCATATAACACAAGTTTATAGATAAAATCTATCTTGTGTTTCAGAAACAAGCATTTTTGTGTTCATTTCGAAGGGATATATGGACTTGAAGAGAATTTTTTCGAAATGAACTTATCTTAAGCCTAAAGCTCTTCCAAGTGCAAGCTTTTTTGCTTGATTTTTTAGTTTTCCTATTTTCATTCCTCATTTTTGAAATTTGTTGATTGTCTTTGTCTTTATGACCTGCATTACGCTTTATTATTTCCTCTTTATGTCTTAATTTCTTTTATTTCTTTGTATTTTGTAGAAAATTTTGGAATAGTTTTTTATGAGTTACTACTTACATTCTAACATTGGATTTACTAATATATATATATATATATATAACACAAGTTTATAGATAAAATCTATCTTGTGTTTCAGAAACAAGCATTTTTGTGTTCATTTCGAAGGGATATATGGACTTGAAGAGAATTTTTTCGAAATGAACGTATCTTAAGCCTAAATCTCTTCCATGTGCAAGATTTTTTGCTTGATTTTTTTGTTTTCTTATTTGCATTCCTCATTTTTGAAAATTGTTGATTGTCTTTGTCTTTATGACCTGCATTACGCTTTATTATTTCCTCTATATGTCTTAATTTCTTATATTTCATTGTATTTTGTAGAAAATTTTGGAATAGTGTATTATGAGTTACTACATACATTCTAACTTTGGATTTACTAATTTATATTTATATATATATATATATATATATATATATATATATATATATATAGTTTATATATATATATATATATATATATATATAGTTTATATATATATATATATATATATATATATATATATATATATATATATATATATATATATATATATATATATATATATATATATTATCAAAATTGATGCTGCATGCAATCGTATTTATACTATTACTTTATAATGCCATTTCTTTCCTTTTGTCCTTCTGGTTATACTTCACTGCTACTTGCGGTCATAAGTCCATAAAAGCTGCTACATTGGATATTAAAATTGATGTTGCATGCAATCGTATTTATACTATTACTTTTAAATGCAATTTATTCCTTTTGTCCTTCTAACTACACTTCATTGCTATACGTGTGGTCATAACTCTATGAAATCTGCTATACTGGATATCAAAATAAATGCTGCATGCAATCGTATTTATATTATTAATGCGATTTTGTTATTCTGTTTACACATTCAGAAGATTCTCTTGTCAAACACACATGCCAAGGAATTAAAAATCTAATCATTTCAAACTCAAGAAAACGCATCCCATTATACCGTCTGCTATTTAATTCTTCCTGTAATAACTCTCCCTTTCTCAGCCTCTTCAATAGAATCGTCGGTCTGAGCATGGTTTAATTTACGTGGGCAGTAGCAGATCATTTTTCTAATTCCATCTATCATAACATGGCGACACTACAATCACAGAAATGTATGTTACTCTTGACCGCAGTGTTTATTGATTGCCTTTTTGCGTGTAAGTTTCGGTAGCCGCGGAACACCGGTGTTGCCACGTGGTTGTGTTCCGTGAAATCGAGGGAATCTGAGCAGGGGTAGGTCGGATTGTTTTATATGAGCACTGAATGAAAGTGAAGCTTTCTTTTTTTACAACTAATGTCGGTCTGCGGTGCAGGATACTACTATTATAATTGGGTACTGCTTTATTTATGGTGTAAATAATAAAGTAATTAACTGATGGTCTATTGATGGATGGTCTAAAGTCTACGTCCTAGAAAAATTAAGAATTCTAAAAGCCTATATATATAATTGGTAAAAAAATAAAACCGATGATTTTTTTCAATTAATTTTTCTGGATTTTTTTTAAATTGATAAACATTATAAAATAAAATAGCATTGTAAAAGCTTCACATACGGGCGAATAAATTAAGGACACACATACACGCATTCTGCAGGTTCCTTCCCTTATGTATGTATATATATATATATATATATGTGTGTGTGTGTGTGTGTTTTGTAAAAAATAAAGATTCTAAAATATAGTATTGTGGAAAATACAAAAGAAAAATTCCAAGTTTATAAATCTAATTTTGTTTTAAAAAAGAGGTAATCTCAAAAGAGGTCACAAAATGTCTATGGTACCCGATCCAGGCCTCACCTTGACCTACCTGATCCCTGTCGATCTGGCTGCCCTCAGCGAAAAATTCCCCACTTCTATCATTTAAATGACACAATTTTGTTTGCTCGTATCATTATATAGTTTCATATGTCGTACTGTTGCTTCTTTTGTCATACTTACTGTATTCTGTGTAAATTTTTATACTGATTAAAATATTTTTGTTAAAGAAGATAAATTGAAAATAAACTTTGGTAGACGACAAAAATTTTTCATCTATAAAATTAGGGATACTCTAATGACGACATTTTTATTTACATTTCAATATATTTCTGGGAGCAGCGAAAATATTATGATGTTCACTGATTATCTGATTTTAGTGTCGCAACTCTTCGACCTATTAAATTTTTCAAACCTATTAAATTTCTCTCTTCTTTCCTTATCGTTATATACAGACAACTAACATCGTGCAACAACTTCACACACTAACAACTTGCACGACTAACTTTATGCATCGACCCATAGTCCGTAATAGCGCAAAATATAATTACGGAATACGGCAAATTAAAATGGCAGAAACGTTATGGATATTCTAAAATGCATGGAATTCTGAGACGTTCAACTTCTCCAAAGATGACCTTAGAAATTTCCTCGACTTTTGCGCCTTTTATGCGCTGACAAAGTGCGAGAACAAAAATATCTTGGAACCTTGTTCTAAATTCCTATTTTCAGGATAGCGGCAATATTGGATGTTTGCAGTTTTACATAGAGATAATTTAATTCACTCATAATTCGACTTAAAATAATAAACCCACAAGAAAAAAAGTCGTCCGAGAAATAGGACAAGGCTCTATATCGTGGGATGATGTTTTGAGTTTTAGCTTCTTGGTATTTCTAGGATTTTGTAGTTCACGGAGAAGATGTCCGAGAAAATATTTTAAGAATATGGAAATATTTAAAAATATTTGCTTCAGCAGCCACGTCACTGTTAACAGTTATTACTGCAGTTTGCGGAAATGCTTCAGAATAAAAATAATTCCTTTTTCATATTTAAGTAATGATGATATAAAGTGATTCATGTATCTAATTATTCTAATTGCTCTAACTTAAAAAAAAGTTTTACTTTTATGATTTAATATTGCAGATAAACACCATACCAGCATTTAGAAATAAATCCCATGCAAAAAATCATGTTAAAACGAGAGTTATGACTTGAAGAATGTGCTTTAATTCTGTTAAATGGCTTGATTTTTAATGTCTATTTTCTCACAACAATATTTCTGTCATTTCACGCACGATTTCCACAAAATAGTTGCATAGATCTTCGCCAATTTATTTTCGCAAAAAGGCACATAATAGTGTATAAAATAACCTACTATTATGGTGCATCATATCATTTTTAATTATAATTAATTTCATCTCCTTAGAAAACAAGATAGAATTTAAATTTTTCTCATAGACTCTTTTTTATAAGAAAAAAATTTGTTTCATCAAAATACTTCCATCCAAATAGCATTGGGCAGACGATTATTATTATTTTTTTTTTCAGAAGCTTCATTCGAAGAAAATTATATCATGCTGCTTAGCAACGCAATTAAATCAAATTTGATTATACGGCAGACGATTTTCATTCAATCTACTCGATTTAAATAGTATAGAAATTGATATATTTTTTATAAATGTTTTTATATTATGTTTTGGATTGGGTTTTATCAGTTATAAGATTATATTTATCAGTTATCATCGGTTATAAGATTACAGTAATTACTGCTATTTTCAAATTTTGGGCCATCTGTTTCGTTTTGGCAAAATGCTTTTAAGTTCATTTATTTTTCCTAATGTGTTTAAATGATTGTTGCAAACGGATAAATAATGAGGATAATTTTTCCACCATTTCGATGTCCTCAATTTGTTGCATGTTGACCAAACTTCATCTTTTTGTAAATTGGTTTACAAACAGGGGTAAGATGTCTTCAAATTCGCCTACGTAGATAATTTTGTATAGCTGGAGCAGTGATTCTTATATATTTTTTATATTTTTAGCGGAATTAAATTAATTTTTTTAATAGAATTTTGTAAAGAAGAATATTATTTAGAATACTAATACAGACTTTTCACTAGGGAGTTAGAAAGGAAATAAAACTCTTATGGATGGAACGCTTGAAAATGCCATAATGCGTTGAGAATTATATATAGGTGGCGCTAGTGTTAGCAAAGTAGTCGCTATTGTTATTTGACACAACAGAAAGACGTAGTATTTGGTATATGTATTTTTGATTATTTTTAAATTAAGAGTTTTAAAATTATGAGTATAATTAACCTTTATTTTTTCATAGTTATAGAATAGAAGAGTAAGAATATATGGATACAAAAATGAATTGTAAGGTAAAATAATTTTGAATACGCAGGAATATTATTTCAGTTCTATTTGCATCCTCTTATTCTATCTTTATTGTTTCAGTTCTTATTTGCATTGCGCTATTTATTTATTAATTTATTTTTACAAAGTTGACAGTTTAAATAAATATTTTAGGACTTTCGCCATAGAAATACATACAATGCATGACTACTTATTTTATACCAGCGCCACCTGAATTATTGTCTCAAATAGTATTGGCGTTTTCTTAACATGAATTTCAACTCCTTACTTTAACTTCCTCCTCCTCCTCCTCTCTCCATGCTTTTCACATATCACTTAAATCACGGGCAACTGCAGGTCACGGGCAAACGGCATATCTGCCAGTACCTATATATTTTTAAATAATATTTTCCAACCATTTGTATCACAGATGCGTAATTCCAAATTATGCTTTCTCACTTTCCTCAAAGCACCGCAGACACTTTTTACGAATAATTTTAAACAGATTGGTTTAAAAGACGGCTTCCATTGACACGCAATATTTTGTATAGCTTGAGTCAAATTTCCGGTTCGTAAATTAACACCGAGAATTAATTCGCGCGCATAAATTTTCCTTTACATCCGTTTGTTTCGACAAGTTGTTTTACACTCGTATTAGCGTCATTGAAGGCAATCAGGAAAGTGTCGTTTAAATAAATTCCCCCTTTATTACAAATTGTCGTCGAGATTTAGTGTCTACCAGGTGTCTGGACCGCGAGCTTATTCATTGCATAAATTTGCATCGTATGAATCGCTAATGGCCGTTATTTGTTATGGGGAAATTTAAAAGTCGTCAATAAGGGAAAAGCTGTACAAATGAAAAATGTACTCAAGCATGGCATAGAGTCCACTCACTAACTATGCATGAAAACACTACCAGTAAATGCGGGCTTGAACAGTAAATGCGGGTTGCTATTTTACATTGGTGCCCGAGCAACTTAATACTTCAGGTTAGATGAAGTGGATCAATGTGTTCTTAAAAAAGAAAATTTCGATTTTTCTGAGAACTGTTTGATCTATGGTAACAATAAAAAAATACAGAATGATCTTATATTAAGAAAATAAGAAGAAAAGAAGAAGGAGAAAAGAAGAAGAAGAAAAAGAAAAGAAGAAGAAGAAAAAGAAAAGAAGAAGAAAAAGAAAAGAAGAAGAAAAGAAGAAGAAAAGAAGTAGAAGAAAAGAAGAAAGAAGAAGAAAAAGAAGGAGCTCGCTAAGCTATGAAGTTTCACGCTTTGATGGATCATAACCAAATTAGAGTTAGGATCCTTCAACAAGGAGTATAGAACTGAAAGTACAGATTCGGTCCTGAGGAGACTTGGCACAAATCATTTTGAGATTTCATAATTTTTTATAAATAGGTTTCTATCTCTTCTACTTGGCGGAAAGTTTTTTTTTTTTACCATAAGGTTGTGTTTCTTGTTAGATTTAAATAATTTTTATCAATATAATTATGTAATAATGATATAGCATTGCAATTTGTATTTTACCGCAGAGCATCAATTATTCATGTCGTTTCAATTTTCAAAATTCTGAATCAAATTTGTTATTTTAAAAGAGAAGTTCGTGTAATCCTCTTTCACCAGAAAACACAAATGATCCATTATTGATTGAAATCGGTTCTATTGTTTAGGATGTTGGTTCATCAACACTGAAGAAAATAATATAACGTCTGCATCACGTGACTTTCCCTACAAATTCAAATTTATTTTCTTATTTTTTATTTCATGATGCCTTTAATTGAGTTTAATTGCAGAAAATAGCATGGATACTTTTTTAATACCATACACAATTGGCAGTTTTAATACATGTTCATTTCATTTGGCAGCTTAATGCAATTTAAATCCTTCAGCTCTTCAAAATTCCAAAAAACTAAAATATCTCGAGAGAGGTTCATGGAAAGTCATGCGGTCTCGAGAAAGTCATGGGGTCAATCTTATTCGCTGTGTTGTCAAAAATTACACGAAAAACAAGTAATTAATTAATATATTTTAGCAATTTTATGTATTTCACATTTTCACGATCTTTGCGGGCCATTTTGCAAAAAAGGGCGATTATATTTCTACGAATCATACCGAAATCTAATCAGTATCGGAACAACCTTCAAGAGATGTGACTACTAAGTTTTAAGAAATTTCATTAAATAGTTTTTTCACAACAGTTAAAAACGTCTTTAGTTCCCCTAAATTAAAAAACCTGAAAAATCTCGAAAATGCTTTAAGAGATAAAGACAACCAAAAACTGGCTATTATTAAAAGTATTTAATTAAAATCTCCATCTATACGACGTACACGAATTCACAACCATAGCGCTTCCGGGCATTATTATGCCCTTCATCAGTGGTAAAGTGAAAATAGAGGACACAACCGCGAGATAAAATTTTCTAATTAATCATTTTACATTTTAAATACGATATATTTAAAAACATGATTTAATTATAAAATACAAAAAGAAAAAAGGTCTTAAATTACAGGGTAACTGATAGATATTCCGTCAAAAGCAAAAGAAAGCAGCTACTAAATATCCAAAAAAAATCTGGCATTTTGGCTGAGGCTATGTTGCAGGAGCTCAAGAACGAGATTTTGTCTTTTTTATCCCTTAAACCTATTCTTTGGTGCCTTTATGCGGGTGATGCACTTATTATTTGGAACCATAGTTTGAACGTCCTCCTTAATCTTTTGGATACTGTTAATGATTTTTAATCCTCTATTAATATTACCGTTGAACAAGAATCTAAGTTTTCTTTGCCTTTTTTGAACATCCTAGTTTTCCTTCCCAATGTCTTCTAAAAAAGCCTCCTTTATTGCTTATTTTAATCGTGCTTTTAACGCTTGTTCATCTATTTCGGCTTTAGTTACTGAAATTGACTTTATCTTTAACCTTGGCTGTGGAGTCGGTTACTCTTTAACGGACTTTCTCTGTCGGTTACTCGAGTTTATTTATAAAATATTTTCCACTATTCGCTATAATTTTATTTATCCTAATACTAACCTTGCTCCTTTTTCTGACCTTTTGCTGTATAAATCTACCCTTTTTAACACTTTACAACAAAGTTGAAAAGTGTTTATGACTTTGCTCATTCTGTCTGTCTGTCTGTCTGTCTGTCCGTCCGTTAACACGATAACTGCCGTAAAAATGACTTCATAAAAATGAAATTTTAGTATGTTGTTCAGACGGTCTGTGGAACCTATGGGAATATAAATGAATAATAACACCCAATTAATTTTGGATTGAACCCGGGTTGAAAAAATGAAATACATTGAACCCTATAGGACCTAATTTTTCATACATTTTTTAAGCGAATTTAAAATTCCCAAATTGCTTCGAAAATTTTAGAAAATATTAAAATTATCCCATAAAATATATAAAAAAAAATTTCAGTAAAACGTATCCAGTAGTTTTTAGAATAAAAATTAAAATAATAATTACACCCTTTATATGAAGAGATCACGTGACCATTATATGAAGAGATTACTTGAACCACTTCAAAATAAAATATGGCATCCATCTTGTATCAAAATCGTGATTTTTAAAGTTCTTTTTAAGTCATATTGAGTGTTGTATCCGTCCTAAAACAGCTTTATTTTTGCTTAAATTCTGTGCATCTACATACTGAAACAACTCAATTATAATATATTTGAGTTTAAATGATTATCAAACTTTGATTATTTCTACAACGAAGCCTAATTTTCCCTTATGGAAAATGTAAACACCAAAAGATGTAGAATGAGTTGTATAAGAACTGCTGAATTTCTTTAACGCAAAATTATTTAGCTCATGGAGTCTGCAATATAGCTGATATGAATGAAACATTTATTGATTTTACAGAGAACCAGACGATTTTTATCGATGAAGTTTTAAGCATAAAGTTAAATTACTTGTACCTCCATGGTTTCAAGTTTTTAAATAAAATAAATTATTATAGTATTGTGATGAATGAAAGGATGGAAAAATGTTTATGAATGAAATACTGCTTTTATATAGAGGCGATATATATTTCGAAGACGTCATTTGAATAAAGTTCACTTGCTTTCGATGAAGTTTTCAAATATAATAAATTATTGTAGTATTATGATAATTTTAAAAATATTACCGAGGAATGTATCGCATTTTAGAGATGTTTAAATAAAATTGCATTGAAGTTGGAAAGTGTTTCATAATCAATGCTTTATGATTGATCTTTCTTGTTTTTTCATCCGGCGATTTTTCGTCCTCAGATTCATTTTTGCCATGAATTTTAGTCCGCCCATTCTACCGTTACTATGTTATTTAATCGTATTCGTTCTGATGAATTTAAGGATAAAAAAACTTCATGTGACAGGCCGGGGTGTACGTTGTCCCCCCTCTATCTCCCGAAAATAATTTTAAGTTCTACATTGATATTACAAAACGTACCGTCGGCATTCATTTAGCTAAGCATGCTCGGGATGTTAAAAATGGAAAACTGTCAACGGCTCTTGCCCAGTTTACCATTAACGATAATTTTCATGCTATGCTCAATAAGACTTTTCTTTTAATTAGTTGCAATAGCCCTCGTAATATTTTTCTTTATGAATCGCTTTTCATTTATCTTTACCGTGATTCTATTTGCAATTTTGATCCCGTTCAGACCCTCAGTTATGCTTGGCGCCTCGTTCTCGACTCACTGCGTGTTAAACCATTGTATGATTTTCTGGATATTTAGTAGCTGCATTCTTTTGCTTTTTACGACATATCTACTGGTTACCCTGTAATTTATGACCTTTTTCCTTTTTGTTTTTAATAATTAAATTGTGTTTTTTAAATGTATCGTATTTAAAATGTAAAATGACTAATAATCAAATTTTGTCTCACGATTGTGGCCCGTGTTCGCCACCTATTTCCACTTTGCCACTGATGAAGAGCATAACAATGACCAAAACCTGTATGATTGTGAATTTCTGTAAGTCGTAGATGGTAATTTTAATGAAAGACTTTTACAAATAGCCAACTTTTGGTTGTTTTTATTTTTTAAAGTATTGATGATTTGATGTGTTTGCCACACAATTTTATTATCTCGAGATTGGTTCATCTTTTATAATGGAGTTGATCTTATTTGTTTCACCGTTAAAAATTACGTACAAAACATGTATTTAACTGATACATTTGCAGTATTTAATCTCCTTTTTTGGCGATTTTTGTAGGCCATTTCGCTAAAAAAGGCAGGTTCTTTTATTTCGAGTCGTACCAAAATCTAATCAGCACCAGGGTAACCCAGAAGTGACTTATCTAACAAATTTTGTGAAATTTGGTCTATTAGTTTTTCAGTTAGAGCGGATCAGACAATATTTGCGGCCTATTTCTAAAAGAAAAAACAGGTTCTTCTATCCCAAATCGTACCGAAAACGAATCAGCACCAGAGTCACACACAAGTGACTTACCTACCAAATTTCATGAAAATTTGGTCCATTAGTTTTTGAGTTAGAGTGGATTCATACATTGCACAGACAAACAGACACAGACGTTACGCTAAAAATAGAGTTTTTGTATTCTAGAGGTCCCAAAACGAGTACATCCATCGAAAACTCGAGTTGCGATTTTCAGCACGATTCCAATATTTTCCTATACATTACCATACATTGTAGGGAAAGTGAAAAAGGCCCGTGTGACAATCGAAAAAAAAAATGCAATTTTAATATTAATTTCCCTCAGGTGCTGCCTCGCTAATAGTAATTTTTTTATTTTATTTTTCTCAGTTTTCAGACAGCTTTATAGATGAAAAAAAAATCAAGCCTTTATCTTTCTCAGAATCTGAGTTACAGACTCTTGGAAATCGGGAGTTTGAAACTTTATGCATACACTTACCAGATACGGATTCGGACAAATCGGCGGTGTAATACTCCGCCACTTTCCTAAAATTAGAACTCGAGTTTAGCCTCACACTAAAGGTATTTTCCTGCAAGAAGTTTGTACAAATCATTATGCATTAGCTGATTCCTGTGAGATAGATAGGTACGAGGGTATTAAGCATCCCCAATGGTCAGACAATTACATTAGGGTATCATACTATCTGTAATCCAAAACCCAACACTCTATCTCCCCCCCCCCCACCCCTCATTCGGTCATCTCTCCTCTCTTTTCAGAGATCCTGACTGCACTAAAAGCTAAACTACTATATATAGCACAGTACGAAGCATTACATTAGAATATCTATAATTCACTATGTCGTGTGAACAGTACAAAATACGTAATAATATGGATATGGATTACACCATAGGCAGGCTGGGCGCGGTAGCCCAGTGGTTAGAGCGCGGGAATTGCACTCGACAGACCCTGGTTCGATTCCCGCCATTGTCAAATCTGCCGCCGTGTTCACGCGGAGTACGATCTCGTTAAACATGTGGGTCCGTAAGTCCTTCCGAGAGATTGGCGGTAGGGGGAGGAGGGTACGGTCCCTCTGGATGCCACCCCCACTGGGTTCAGGTCTAAATTGGGTGGCACTTCCTGGCCGTCCAAACTGTTACCTTACACCTTTCTGATAGGTCGGACGGTCTGGGTCTCAACAACAACAACCATAGGCAGGCTAAACTACTATATATAACATAGTACGAAGCATTCCATTGGAATATCTATAATTCACTATGTCATGTAAACAATAGAAACTACTTAATAATATGGATATGGATTACACTACAGGCAGGCTAAACTACTACACTACAGGCTAAACTACTATATATAACACAGTCCGAAGCATTCCATTGGAATATCTATAATTCACTGTGTCGTGTGAACAGTTCAAACTACGTAATAATATGGATATGGATTTTCATATCCAATAAAAACAAGACAGTGTGATCACCTTTAGTTTCATAAACCAAAAGTAAACCCTTAAAAGCTACAACTTCGACATATAAAACTTTTACAACTTAGCAATAAAAGTGCCATACCGAGAGTTTTATGTTTGATATGAAATAAACTTTACACGCAAAACCACTCTCTAAGAGTAGTTTCGCTTGGAAAATTTATTTTACATCAATATTACCATTTTATAAAGGAATGAAGGGGTTAGCATTATATATTATTAGATGAAGTAATACACTCAATGTTCAGTAAATTTTATTTTTATCGTTCACAGACACTGAAGGGCGGTTGTTTCAGTGGTTCAGTGGCTTTCAGAGGATCTCATCAGTTTACCTTCAAACCAAATATTCACAACCAAAAGAAGTCGATGGACTGTTATGTATGAACTGAATTCATAAAACACGATAGAGACAGGGTTTGATTTATTCACGAAGCACTAGGGCTATCTCTGGTCCTCAGTCCCAAAATTTTGTTATGATTTAGTCTTCAAAAAGTTTTATAAATAACAGAGAATATCATAGATATGTATGAAAATCTCAGCAAAATAATTTTTTTTTAAATATTTCCTTTGAGAATTTAAGTGGAAGTTATATCGCTATGACTAACTGCATCTAAATTATAAATATAACCACAAATCAACGAATGCACCTATCTGTTCAGCGTCACATTCGGTCCCATTTTTAGTTTTTATTCCTGCAACACATAGTAATGTGAAAGGTATTGCTATTGAATCCAAAATCCAACACACCCGCCCTTCCCATATTTTGGTGTATCTACGCGTTTTGAGCATCCCTGAACACGAATCAAAATTTTTTTTTTTAATTATATCTGTCTGTGGGTATCTCTCGAATAAATTGATAAAATCGAATGAAGTATTGTTATTTAAATTGGTGAACGTCAGAGGCCTATTGATTTTGAGGGATAAAGAGAGTAAAGGAAGGTCTTCCATTTTACGAACATTTTCTTTTTCGAAAACCGAAGACCATTATAAAAACATAATGAGGTGCAAGAATGTTACGAAAATAAATATTAAATATTCGATATTTTATTTACAAGCGAACGCCATAGTTTTCAATACGTTAATAGGCGCTGTTCTTGGGATATATATTTTTAATCCAAAATAATATTGAAAATAAAATAAATGCATTCTCATCAATCGAGTAAATGCTAAGTAAATACTTTAATCTTGAAATAAATTAATACTATTATTTAAGATTTATTGCAAGTTGTTATTGAGATATAGATTTTTTCACATGAATCGTTATATCCTTCAAATTCAGCAAATTAAATCAAATTTGGCACGATTTTCCCAGTCAATAAATGTCAGAAATCTGTTCATTATTGGTGAGTTCAAACCAGGGGATCACTTCCAGTTTTTCGATCATTCTTTTCGAGGGAATATATATATATATATATATATATATATATATATATATATATATATATATATATATATATATATATATATATATATATATATATATATATTGCCTTATTGCAATACTGTTATTTATTTCTCACAATTGGCAGATCTCTACTTTTATCTCTTGCGATTGGCAACATTTATCTTTTCATGTATTGCACAAAGGGATTGGACTTTTGCAGTGTATTTTAGGTATTCTTGTTTCCTATTTAATTTTTCAATCTTTATGCTTGTAATCCAAGTATTGTTAGTTTATAGGTATAATCTATCTAACAATTCAGAAACAAGCATCTTTAGTGTTCATTCTGATTAAATACTTGAACTTGACAAAGAGTTTTATCGAAATGAACAATTTTTTTAGGCCTAGTGCTTATCCGCTTGTATAGCTTTAATGCTTGGATATTTTTTGTTTTTCTGTTTTCGAATCCACACCATTGAATTTTGTTGATTATCTTTAGTTTGGTGACTAGAAATATGCATTTTATTTTTCGAATTATTGAAGATTCTCTATTTAATACATCTTTTTAATTTCTAGGCATATTTTAAGTTAGGTTTATTTATTTCTCACAATTGGCAGATCTCTACTTTTATCTCTTGCGATTGGCAACATTTATCTTTTCATGTATTGCACAAAGGGATTGGACTTTTGCAGTGTATTTTAGGTATTCTTGTTTCCTATTTAATTTTTCAATCTTTATGCTTGTAATCCAAGTATTGTTAGTTTATAGGTATAATCTATCTAACAATTCAGAAACAAGCATCTTTAGTGTTCATTCTGATTAAATACTTGAACTTGACAAAGAGTTTTATCGAAATGAACAATTTTTTTAGGCCTAGTGCTTATCCGCTTGTATAGCTTTAATGCTTGGATATTTTTTGTTTTTCTGTTTTCGAATCCACACCATTGAATTTTGTTGATTATCTTTAGTTTGGTGACTAGAAATATGCATTTTATTTTTCGAATTATTGAAGATTCTCTATTTAATACATCTTTTTAATTTCTAGGCATATTTTAAGTTAGGTTTATTTAAGTTACAACTTCTCTCTGTTCTATCATTGGATTTTCATATTATATATATATATATATATATATATATATATATATATATATATATATATATATATATATATAACCTATGTGTGTGTGTGTGTGTTAAATGTATATTGCGAAAATAACTGTTTAACAAGGAATTTTTTATTTATAAGCGAATGACAACTTACAGAACGTTAACCAACACCATTTTTTTTAGATTATTGCTTGTTATTGATTTAAAATGGAAAAGAACATGAAAAATATAAATACTTTTACTATTATCAAATGACTGGATGTTTTATAAGTATTTCTAACCAAAAATAAATTAAAATTATTTGTTTTATTATTTAAATTATCCATTTATAAGATAGTATACATTTTACTTTTACACAGAGCGGAGATATCTCTCAAAATACGAGTAATTAAACGAATTGTAAGAAATTTGATATGATTATCTCCATTAGTACGAAACAGCAATAAAAGGAAATAATTATATACGCTTTTTTTTTCTTCCGAATTGTATATCCGTCGTTCATAACATTTGTTTGGCTCAAATCAAATCAATCTACAAAGCAATTTATCAATTACCTCATTTTTTTGTTCATTTTCAAAACAATTCTGATTAAAGAATAATTCTACTGAGCATGCTCTTTTATTTTAATATTCGACAAAATAATTATTATTAAAAGAAATAGATAATAATCGCATTGTTATTGGGGAGTTATTCGTTCCAAAGCATTATCGCTCCACTTGTTTTTAACCTAACTGTCAGTAAAGTAATTTGCTTACACATTAGTCATTCCGAGTGAAATCTTTCACGACATAAATTATTTTTATGCCGCTCAAGCAACCCAAAATTTAATGCAAGAAATAATAAAATATTTGTTATATGTCTTCTGATCTAATTACCGCTTGTAGGGTTCCCCAATAACTTTATAAGGAATAATTCATGAGTGCACCAGGTTGTTCTGTAGTAAAGTGGGCATGCCCAGTCGAATTAAAGTGGTTGCAGCGCTTCTAGCGGAGAATTAAAAAGTTTAGATAATGAATTGAGCAGTAAAGTAAGAGATAAAGCAAATCAAAGTTGTATGGCATCGTTTAATTAGTAGGAATCAACACCAAAAACGAACGAATCGCGTATATGGGAGGCAATAACACTTGTCAGAAAGTCGTATCACCAGGGTCTATAACACGGTGAGACCGGCAATGCTTCTTCTTCTTCAACCCAGACCGTCCGACCTACCAGAAAGGTGTAAGGTATCTGTTTGGACGGCCGGGAAGTGCCACCCAATTTAGACCGGAACCCAGTGGGGGAGGCATCCACAGGGACCGTACCCTCCTTCCCCTACCACCAACCGGCAATGCTTGTCTAAGTACACGGTAATATTCCCTGTCGAATTCCAATGTGTATTGCTGATGACGAAAGGCATTTTGAACAAGCTGTACATTCAATTCCTGTACATGTAAGTGTTGTCTATTTTAGCATTCTTGAATGAAATGCTCATTTGCCAATAAACATATTATACACAAATAAATGGCTTCTATATCAGTTTTGTAATGGATTGTTACTCATTAGAAAATGTTTACAACTTTGTAATTGGATTTTTTTATCTATCGCGTTTTGCTACCGCGTCGGTTATCTTAACTTTTCAAATTATCTATTAGAGGCACTGCAATCGCACTTTTATTCGAATGGTCACTTTGCTAGAGATAGACTTAGCGTTTACATTAATGGACCTTTTCTTACAAAGTTATTGGGGTGCTTACGGGCTTTCCAAGGACCATGTATACAGGGAGATCGTAATTAAAGTATACATTGTAAAGAACTGCCCCAACCGGGAATTGAATCCTGGAACTTTGAATTGGCTAACCTATGCTCTACCGCTGATCTACTGGGATGAAATTACAAGCTTTTATTGTCGAAGTGGACTCTGTATTCTCCACTCTCTAATGTCAGATTGACGTACAACTGGCAATCTGACTGACAACGTCCATCTATTTTTACCTCAGGTTTATCTACTGATAAAATATTTTTATCCTCCAGATAAACTTCCTGCGTGGTCGTTGTCCTCCCCATCTAAATCGGAGCTTAACACCCCAGAGTCCACTGAATCCGTGCTAGTCATATTAGGGTCACTTTCAGATCACTGGCATCTTTGCACTAACCTACAGGGTTGATTTGTTCGGGCACCATTGTAAAGAATCTTGCTGCCCCAACCGGGGATCGAACCCTGAATCTTTGAACTGACGAGAATACTCTCTACCTTTGAGTTACTGGAATGGAATTGCAAGCTCTTATTATCGAACTGGACTCTGTAACTTATTTATATTTTTTGGTGAGGTATCAAATTACTGAAAATCAATCAAACTTGGTAGAAATATCCATCAAAACGTGTAGAACAGATTTTTTAAAGACAGTAGTTTTAAAAATGACTATATGAGGAGAATTGCCGCTGAAAGTGATAAAGAGCACAGAAATTTCTGATCTCGCCGACGTATGTAATTTCGAGGTATAAAAGAATAATAAACTCAAACCTTGAATTATTATCAATAAATTGTGCTGTTTTTCGAGTTCTTATTCACAGCAACGTAATTGTCATTTTTTTTTATTGTACAACTTCTGAAGCAATTGACTTTCAGCAATATGAAAACCATCATCAAAAATTTCCTTTGAATAATTACACAAATCATTCTTAGGAAGTCTATATAAATTCATAAAGCAACGAAAAATTGGAAATAAGTTCGTTATATCCAGGGCATTTAACCTATATTTTGTTTAAAAATATTATAAAATAAGAAACTCATATTTGAAGTTTTCTTCTCAAACAGAATAGAACAAATTAATACTCTTTCGGAAATTGTTTCCATTCTGATTTAAATCCTAGCTGAATACAAGTATATTTTATTATGTAGGATTATTCAATAGTAATTATATATATATATATATATATATATATATATATATATATATATATATATATATATATATATATATGTATATATATATATGATGCTCTCATTTGATATTGAACTATAGTTTTAATTTAGTTAATCATATTAGCAAGTCTTCACATATTTTTGGTTTCCATACCTTTGATTTTAAATATCTATTTAATAATATTGATATTAAAAATTTATATAAAGTTATTATCTCTTTTCATAATGATTATCTCACTTCCTTTTAAAGTTAATAACTTTCCTATGCTGCTTCATTTTGCTTTATGCAACAATTATATTATCCCAGGTGATAAATTATATTTACAAATATCTGGTGTACCTCAAGGGGGCGGCAGTAGTAGTATTCTTGCTAATTTATATCTTTACTATTATGAACGTAAATATTTCTCTAATTTTTATATTATTTATCGATATGTAGATGACTTAATTTATATTATCATTGATGATTCCTCTTCAAATAATATTGATTTTTACCCCTCTAACCTAGAATTAATCCCTAATGAGTCCAGAGTTAGTCAAACTTTTAATTTTGACTTAGATATAAATTTAAATTTAGATACCCTCCATAATCATATTATTACCAATCTATTTGATAAAAAGATTCTTATAACTTCACCATCACTAAGCTGCTATCATATGGTTCTTGTAATTGTATTCAGTTGTTTAAAAACATCATTTTAAACCAGATTTTTCGAATACATGGATCCTCAGTATCACTATCTCCACATCAATAATCTTAAGCGTATTTGTAAAAATTACCACCATCCTGAGTTTTTTGTTAATAATATTATTAGTAATTTCAAAAATACCACGCAGTAATTTTACAATTGCATTATTTATCCCCGGTTGGAGGACACTTTTTTTATGAATTTCACAGAAATCTTACACTTTCGGGTAGTTTTGACGGTCTGAGTCCAAAGAAAGGAAGAAAGACAGAACCATGCAGGTTTTTCAAAAACCATGGCAAAATCATGCAGATTTTTCAAAACCATGACAGCAGGTGTTCAAAACCATGACAGCAGGTGTTCTGCAAATTAATCGCTTACCGTTCATAGCTGAAATATTGAAACTAAAGCCACTTTTTCAAAATAGGTATAAATATTAAAATATCGAAATTATAACCACTATATTTCGAAAATTAAAATCCCTATATGAAATCCAATTATATATCATTGTAAGGCTTCCAAAAACATACGAATTAATCGTTCTTAGCTAGCACTTTTTGATTTCGAGATATAAATACTGCAAACTTTAAAAACGGAAAATTTTCAATTTTCTTTAATGACAAGATGCTTACTCTAAATCAATAAAAACTTTTTACAAACAAATTATTGACCTAGAAACTGGATTTCCTACTGAACATTTATGTCATTTACTGATTATAATTATATCTTCTAATTGAGAATATACTTTGAGTGAAATTAGGCAAAGTGAAGCAGAAACTAGTTCAGGCAAAAGAATAGATCGAAAAAAATAGTTCAACATATTAAAATATTGAAATTATTTTGATATATTCACAAATGGTACCTTATTTCTGTCCAAACAAGTATAAGGTGTTTATATTTTTATCTATAAGTTTAGAGATAAAAGCTTCCAAATTGTTTATAATTTTCGTAACACTACGATTACAGCCGGATACCCCGACCATTGATGTTATTCATGCTAAAAAAAACTTCGTAACTCGGTAAATTTTTAACCAATCTACAAAATTCGAAAAATTTCCAAAACTCGCTAAAAATCACCAAATTGGCAATATTTTGCCAAAATTATTATCAATATTTAGACAAAATTATCGCCAAGGTAAAGCGAACCGGATCCTTCCGTTGAAACAAATGGTAACAGTACATGTTGGCTTCTAACATGATCATGGATACATCTTCGACAGCGAAAGACAATCAAGTTAAACATTATTAGTCATTCTGAATGTTAACTTTTAAAACATGACGTCTGGTGTCAGCTGAAAAGTCGTTCAAGAATCCCAAGAAAATAAAAGCGTCAGTGCTTAGTCCGTGTTATACAGGAACGCCCCTTTAAGTGTAACTATCTTTGACGTATGCCTTTCAACTGATTTAATTGACTCTCCATTTATATTCTATTTTTATTAAATTATTTTGCTGAGAGACATTATCATTGAATCTATTAATTAATATACGCGCATCATAATCATCTACTAGCGAAATTCGAAGAGCTGCCAAATTTAGTTTTGGAGTTGGTATATGTGAAGAGATTGGAAAAGTGCTTTGAAATTATCTTATATAAAATATTTTTATAATATTATTGGTAGTCAATTTTGTGAGAGTAAAAATTGGAAAAGTCGATGCTAAGTAAAATATCTCCTAAACTACGTGGTCGATTTCGGTGAATGTTTCTGTCATTGTTGTCATGTTTCTATGATTGCTGTTACACCGGGGGTAGAACTTAAAAACGTGGTAGCATGTTTAAATTCCCTTGTTTACTTTTTATATAGAGTAGGTTTATGTCTGAACGATTTGTAAATATGTTTTTGAATATTTTTTTTTTATTTTAAACAAAAACAAAAAAAAATATTCGAAAAATTAAAAGACTTTTTCTTACTCAGTACCGCGACATTCAGTAAGTTTTTAAAGTTCATTGATTTACATAATCGAACCAAATTTCGTTATATAGACTTTCGCCTCAACCCTCCGCGTATACTCACAGGCAGGCAGACCCACAGTCATTGAAAAAATAGTTGATTCATATTCCCCCGATACTCAACATGCAATCTATCCAAATCCAAGAGTCAGATTTTTGATCAAATCACAATACTTTCTCTTTATACTCTATATAAAAGCATATTGTCGGAAAGTTAGTAAACTATTTTATAAAGCTATACTTTTAGTTTATTTTTAGCACAAACTCGACTTCCTAAGAGGACCACTTTCAGAATTTCCCCAAAACTATAAAATGAATGCAAAACACACATATTGCATGGTCCTAATGACAAAAGCCGAAGCTTAGACTCCATTGGAAACGACCTGGTTAATTTTTTCACCCAGTCATGTGAAGGGGGGGGGGGGGTAATATTTAGTAATAACGTATATTAAGATGTTTTATGAAAAAAAGGAATATTTAGGTTATTAAACTGACGCCTAGACATTTTATGAAAGATTTAATAAAATGTACTATGTACCCGTATCTAAACTAAGGCGTTTACTAAAGAAATAATTTATTAATCTACAAAAGAATATTTTAATGTTAAAATTGGTAGATACCACATTGTTTTATTGGGAATCCTTAGACTAAAACAAGAAGACCAAGATTCCTACGATAGAATGATAATTCTATCGTAGATAATTCTATCGTGAAGATTTTAATATCAAAGCTATTAAAACGAAAATTACAAAGAGTGCGATTTTTCCATGGTATCAACTCTGGTATCAACGCTGTTCACACTTTCCAACTACAGTCATGACCCGTCTCCAGAAATCACCCAGGTCTGTTCTTAAAATTTTTTAATTTCCATATTTTTTATGAATATTTTTTCTTTCACCGCTTTTTCTTTCTTTTCCTAAATTTATGCCAAATTTTTTTTCTTTTATCATTTTTATATATTTACTTTTACTTACTTACCCAGGACGTACAGTTTTCCGATCGCCATTGACGGTATCAAAACATCGTATTTAATGTTTAGCATTTCTTATCAAATTTCGATTTGTAAAACCGGAGAAAATTGTTCTTACCGCCGCAACATGTGATTCTTTTACAGTATTTCGCGTGAATGTGCTGAAAAAGTTAAAATAGCCTTGGCATCTCTAAAATTATCGAGAAAATTATGATTCACATTTTTTACTACGTTTAGAGATATTTTAAATGAATAGCGTTTAGAGATCGTTTGTATTTTAAATGAATAGCGTTTAGATATCCTTTGTATTTTAAATGAATAGCGTTTAGAGATCGTTTGTATTTTAAATGAATAGCGTTTAGAGATCCTTTGTATTTTAAATGAATAGCGTTTAGAGATCGTTTGTATTTTAAATGAATAGCGTTTAGAGATCCTTTGTATTTTAAATGAATTGTATTTTAAATCCTTTGTACGTTTAGGAAAAGAGAAAGGACGCGTGCTGTCATAAATAATACATTCAAGTGTACAGAATTTTACACTTTGTTTTCATTGGTTAAAACCTCAACTTTTCTCACATTTGCAATTTTGCTCCTTGAAAAAATAACCCTCGGAACAGGGGAGAACTGAAACTGTCGTGTCGGCCTAATGTTTATGAACATTTACAATCTCTGTTTTTTTTCTTTCTTTTTCTTTTTTTAAGAGTGATAAAACGGAAATTTAAAAATATCGGCCTTCAACAGTCCCAGTCAGCACAGCCCGAGAATCGCCTGGATAGTTCTGTCGTTATCAAATTGATAAGCTAGCGCCAGTTAGTTTTAATCTTACTGAATCTTACTTAGCGGAGTTACGCTTTTTGTACGAAATATTTTTAAAATGCCAACTTTGACCATGATTTTAAACATGCTCAAAATCTAACATCATATTGTCGCTCAAAATGTTCTTTCCCTGTGAAAAATAAATTAAAATGGAAAGGTTGAGTATAATATCTCTAAGAAAATTAACATGACACATGCATATGTAAAGAATAAAACATTCTGACCCCCTTTTGTTATGTATTTATAAAAAGTATCATCATCTTGTTTATTGTATATACTATGCTAAAACGCGTAGGCCGATATAAGTAGCAAAAAATATTCTTATGCCGCTTCTTATCCCATTGGTACAATGGATTAAACTCAAGAGAAAATATATATATTAAAAGTGATTTACCAAAATATAATTGATGGCTTAAAAAGTTGAAAATATCAATAATTCCTATATTTCTTTTTATATGCCATAACAGTAACCAATAAAACATTATCTTAAAAAAAATATTGTCTAGACAAAAATAGAAGCTGTATTTTACTCCAAAGGTGTTCTATAGTGCTCTGGTATAAATTAGCAGATGTAGCAGAATATGGGGCAGACCATAAACAACTATATATGTCTATAAGGCAGACTATGGTGCAGACAATGATTCAACATTTCCATATAAATTTCCACAAACCATTCGTACACACTGGGGAGTTTGCCAAGAAACTCTGCTGAGCTGAGAATGCAATGATTCCTTCCATAAAAGAGACACATTGTGGAACATGCGGAATTGATCAGATTATTCTGTAAGGCATATTCTCAACTGCAAACACAAATCTTAACAGATCCATGTAGCTAAAACAATGCATTCCTGAATTTACAATATGCAAACTCCGCAATGCCTTCAAAGACTTTCGAATATATGGTGTATATTTTGTCCTTGTTGAAGGGATTTTTTATATACTCTAGACTTCGTAGAGCATAAAGAGTGGTGTGTAACGAACACGTCTAATGTTCGTTACATTCCACATATCAACTGCCATGCAAATAAACTTATGGGATGAATGCATGCTATTTTTTCATTGCATGACTACGCTAACGTATAACATAATGCAAAATCGGTTTTTCACGAATTAATATTTTACTTTTAAAATATTTCCTCAATTTTAATACAACAAAATTTATATAGACTAATTTAGAAATTTGGATGTCTCTCTTTTTACTGGAATATAACTATAGTTTGAGTATGTACCATATAATGCATAGTTTGAGTATGTACCGTATAATGTATTGAGTATGTACCATATAATGTACTGAGTACGTACCATATAATGAATTGAGTCTGTACCATGTAATGTATAGTTTGAGTATGTATCTTGAGTATGTACCATATTACCCCATACAATAAGAATGTCAATGGTGATCTGGGCGAATTGTTTAAGAAGTGTGTCAATAATGTTTTAAAAGTGTTACGAAGAATTTTACGATTAACTGTAAAGCTCGCTGTGTGAAATTAAATTTATATTCTATAGCCTACTTATAGATTTAACAAAACTAATTGTTAAATTGACTAACCTTTAAAAGTAGACCCTATTTCTTCAGTTTCTAGCATACTTCAAACTATTAGGCATGAAAATGTGTTATAAAAGACCATATGCCACAAATACCTTCATTAATTTTACCATTATTCCATTAATTTTACCATTATTTCATTAATTTTACCATTCATTAATTTTACCATTATTTCATTAATTTTACCATTCATTAACTTTACCATTATTTTATTCCTTTGTATTTTCAGGAAACTTTTAAATTTTATGTTTTCTAAAGAAGTTGTGCAGAACCGTGCTGCATCAGTCGGGAAACGAACCCTAAATCGCCGAACTGGTCAACCGACTCTCTACCGTTGGGCTACTGGGCTTAAATTGCAAGCTCTTATCGTCCAAGTGGACTCTGCATTCTCCACCCTCTAATGTCAGATTGGCGGACAACTGACAATCTGACTGACCACCTCCTGCTATTTTTACCTCAGATTAGCCTCCTGCTACTGCTATTTTTACCCAGGTTAGAATCCTGCGTGGAATTCTCAATTTAAAGTCGGGCTTCAATCTTCCAAGAGTCCACTGAATCCGTACAAGTCGTACTAGGGTCACTTCCAGACCTCCGACATCTTTGCACTAACCTACGAGGTTGATTTGTTTGGGTGCCATTGCATAGAACCTTGCAGCCCCAATCGGGAATCGAATCCTGAATTTCCGAGCAGCTGGCCAACCGACGCTCTACCGTTGAGCTGCTGAGACGAAATTGCAAGCTCTTATCATCGAAGTGAACTCTGCAAAGTATAAACTCAGAATTAACTTCCAAATATTTACTTCTTCAGAACTTTTAAAAGTCGAATTTGAGATATTTTTACAAACCTAGCATCACATCGAAAAGCTAGTCTATCATTCCATAAAAAAACAATATTATTTTTTCCGAATCATTTTTATTATTGTTCAAAGAAATAGCTATTTAGCTTCATCTATGCAAAATGCAAAAGATGGTGCAGCTGTTAGCCCAAATCTACAAACGCTACAAGACAAAAAAAATACCTAATTATAAGAATTCAAAATCCTAATCTCGATACTAGAGTCCTTCTGACTGCGCTATACCTGGCGTCGAGAGGGAATCTTACATTCTCCTCTCCTTATTTATTATTTTTTTTTTTTACATTTAAACTTTAATTAATTTTTCTTTTTTGTTCTTAATATACTTCTTCACTGTCCATATTTAACTAGCCATACACCATTATCCATATTCACTTATCCATATTTCACTATCCATTTCATTATCCATTATCACTATCCATACTTCTTCATCGCTACCCTTCATTACCATTCGTATTTATTTCGCACATCAGAGTTTTATAAATATCAATCAGATGCAAGTATGGAGTTATACCTGTACCGTAAGAGACTCTAACTTCCAACCTTTAAATTTCACACCAGGGCTCTGTAGCATGAACCACCTGACCTCGAGCGAGTATCTCACAAAAGCACAGACGAAACATTTTATAGGTCACAAACAGATATCCTTCAAAGAAAGACATTTTACAAATTATATGTTGCATATTCTTAAGGTTTTATTTCTAAAAAATGCTTCTTTCTGTAAAGTAAAATGCAGAAGACACAAATGAATTTGTGTGAATATAAGATTCTATTAAGACATGTACCCAGGGGGGAACGAGAGAGGTGCGCACGCATCCTCTTCAAATTTCGTGCATTCTTAAATTAACTTGCAAAGTCCACTTCTACAATAAGAGCTTGCAATTTCTTCCCAGTAGCGCAACGGTTGAGAGTCGGCTGGTCATTTCGGAGAACCAGGGTTCAATTCCCGTTTGGGGCATCAAGGCTTTTTACTATGACGAACGAATTAACCCTGTAGGTTAGTGCAAAGATATCGAAGGTATGAAAGTTACCTTAGTACGACTAGCACGGGTTCAGTGGACTCTGGGATATGGAACGCCTATTTCAAAATTAAGAGGACAACGACTACGCAGGATAGCAGGATACTAACCTGTGTAAAAATAGTAGTATCAGGAGGCTAACCTGAGGTAAAAAATAGCAGGAGGTGGTCAGTCAGATTGTCAGTTGCCCGCCAATCTGATATTAGAGGGTGGAGAATGCAGAGCTCACTTCTACACTAACAGATTGCAGTTCGTCGTAGTAGCTGAACGGTAGAGCGTCGGCTGGCCAGTTCGGAGATCCAGGTTTCGATTCCCGGTTGGAGCAGCAAGGCTCTTTACAAACTTCTTTAATGCTGCCGTTTTCAAAATGCATTTCCTATTGTATGTTTAAATTGCATACTTCGGTGTGATTGAGATTTTCCTTATTTTTTTTTAATTCAAGATAGTGGCATAGAAGCACAGTTTAAAACCTCCTCAACACATCTTGTACCCCATGCGGTAAAAAGTTACGTCCGTGTGCGCTTGTTTCTGCACGTGTGAGGTGAATACACGATCGCTCAAATCCGAATACATATATCGTCACGAAATTTTATGTATAGAAACATGACGTGAAAAACTAGAATTTGGTGTGTTATGTCATTCGAATAATTACAAGGAATTCATCCGATATTTAATATTTTCTCAGAATTGCCTATATAAATTTCCGGAACAATAGATATGTAATCTATTTGGGAAATGGTAATTTGAATTTCTCTATGCATAAAACAATATTATAAAATCTGATGTGGGCAGCACATGATTTTCCCTGCAGACTTATATTCACGTTCTATTTATTTAAATTAAATTTAATTCACTTTTCTTTCTCATTCGTTCTCATTTGAAAACTGGACTTATTTTCAAAAATGGTGTAGGAAAAATACGAAAAACTAAAATATCTCGAGAACGGCTAGTCCTAGTGTAATGGGGTTAGTCTTATTCTTTTCTTCGCTAAATATTACGTATTAAACAAGCATTTAATGACTATATTTGAACATACGTAGTTCTTAAGTTTAGATTTTGATGAATTTTGCGGGCCATTTTGCAAAAAAAGTCAGGTTATTTTTTTCGAATTATACCAAAATCTAATCAGCACCAGGGTGGCCTACAAGCGACTTATCTACCAAATTTTGTGAAATTCGGTTCATTAGTTTTTCAGTTAGAGTGGATACAAGCTTTTGCGGGCCATTTCGCAAAAAAAGGCGGGTTATTTTAACCCGAGTGGTACCCAAAACTAATCAGCACCAGATTCGTGCACAAGTGACTTACCTACCAAATTTTATGAAATTCGGTCAATTAGTTTTTTAATTAGAGTGGATACAAAATCTGCACAGACTGACAGACAGATACACAGACACACAGAGAGACAGACACACAGACACTCACACAGACGTCACGCTAAAAATAGTTTTTTCTTATTCTAGAGGTCTCGAAACGTGTAGATCCGTCGAAAACTCGAGTTGCGATTTTCGACATGATTCCAATACTTTCCCTATACATTACCATGTATTGCAGGGAAAGTAATAACAGTGGCATACACTTAAGGGGTGAAAGAAGAGCAAATACACCCCCTTAAATTCTACGGTTTCTTAAATTCTTTAATTTTGCAGAACAAACACATCCTTTTAAATGCATTTTTTTTTCTGTTTGAAAAGACAAAACAAAAATTTTGTCTTATGCAATAGGTTGAAAAATATGTTGAAAAATGAAAAGCTGATTTCGATTGCATTAATTGCTTTATTTTTAACTTTTCTTGTGGAAGCCTTTTGATATTTATTCTGATAGGTATACCAACTCTTACAGTACACCTATTTTTCACATTAAGCTGAAAATCGTTTTTGAGATTTTAAAAAAATTCGATTTCTTGAACACTTTTCATTCCAATCCGTAAGCAATTTTAAAATTCAATGTTTCTCCTTCGATTTACTCAAAACAACGTGTTTCTGATTACTTTTTCTAATAATTATTGCAAAAAAGCGTTATTTTCATTTACTTGACATGTTCATCAGCTATCTCGTTGTGGTATTTTTCGTTGTGCTACGTTTCATTATTTTTGGTGACATTTTTTATTAAAGGAAAAAATATTGAATACTTTTGGCAAATTCTTATATTTCTTGCCATTACCAAATTACTGTTTATTTGTGCTATAATTGTGTTGGTTTAATTATATTCAGCAGCTGTAAACGAAAAGTTTGGTACCAAAAATATATAAATTTATTAAAAATGTAAACTGCTTAATAAAGCATTGCTAGATAAAGCATCAATTTATGAAAAAAAAAATAATAATCATAAAAATAATAATAATAGAATTAATTGAATAAATGTTGCGCTCTTGCATCATATGCTTGTATATCATCATCCCAAATTAAAAAGGGATAGAAGCAAGATTACATTTAAAAAAAAAAGTGCGATATCCTACGATTTGATTTGAAAATACTTGTGAAAATGTGTGTATTTTAAATCCATTTTGAAGACGAGCAGAAAAATGAGAATTTTCCCGGCTTGCTATTTTTTTCTCCCATTTTCAAAGCCTAACGATAAATAAGCATAGTATGGAAATTAATTTAGGCTGGCATTTTAGTATAGAAATATTTATATTTAGTTTTCGTAGGATTATGTTTTGGTAAACCTCACTCTAGTAGGTACCTTTCACATGATAAGAATATGATTTCATAATGGAAAGTGTAATAAATGAAATTTATATACATTTATAATTTTCATTTAGTAAATCCAGTAATATTTTTGTTGTTAGTAGTCTTATCGATTGGTGTGGAAATCCGACGTATGTAAACGACCTTTCATTTCCTAGAATTAAATATAATTAATTCCTGTGCTCTTAAAGTTGCATTTGTATATAATAAATTGTGCAAATTATCTGTACAAATAAAAATGGCACTTTAAAAGTATTTAAGAGTCACTGCATCATATTATTTGCAATTATCCACCACAGAAAGCTAAATGTGATATTTTTATTGTATTTATCTTTTAGTGAAGTTTTAATGAACAATTATGGAAATAAAGCAAAGTTGAGAATTATATTTTAATTTGGTACATAAAAAATTAAGAAATTTGTCGTTATCTTTTATACCTTACATATACACCTTGAGATTCTTACTTCTATGAATAGCATGGTTCAATCATTTATTACTAATCAAACTAATTAATGTCAATGAATTTACATTACCCTTTGAATTTATTCAATTACCAATATTTTATTTTTAATTTTAATAACCTTCAATAATTTTTATAAATAAAAAAGTTATGAATATTAAATTATTTTACACCCTCCAGTAGAAACAGTTACCTTACACCTTTCTGGTAGGTCGGACGGTCTGGGTCTCAACAACAACACCCTCCAGTAGGGTATTTTAATTTTTGGTACTCTACTGCCTTTATTGTTATTTGCAATAATTGCATCCATAGAAGGAATCAGTAAGATAATGAATAAATTTAAATAATTTAACTTTGGTAATTTTCAACTCTTCTTCAATTCAATTTTTAACATTTTTCGTTTTTACTCATATGTGTAATTTTTAACTTTTCTGATTGAACAATTCTCTGTTTAGCTCGAGCATACAGTGGTTGTTAACGTCTAGCGCTTAGATTCCAACTTTTGTAAATTGTAAAAACTTTTGTCCTCGAAAAATTCACAAGGGCGACCGTTTTGCAAGTGCTCGCACCACTGCTTCAAGCGCCCACGATCATTGTACGTTCAAAATCTTTCTCTATTTCTTAAGAAATGCACTTTATTAATCTTTGTATACCTTTAGTTTTCCCTTCTAATAAAATGACCTTGTGGTCATAATTTGGCCACTCACAGTATAATTAAATATATAAGGAATGGACAACGTCAACCAGTATTTCATTTGTCATCGATCAGCTATAAGCATTTATGACACTAGACAAAGTTCTTGGAAGCTTATAGAACCTTAAAATCTTCACCATATAAACAAATCTGGTGTGTTCAAAATATGACTTTCCCACAAACTAACAAATATTGTTTTTCCAAACAAGAACAAAAGTTGGAGTTTTGTGACTCAATCATCTGCTTGTAATATTTTATCAACGAAATTTTCATGTAAAATATATTTTATGTACCCTTTATATTCTAATGCTAATTTAACGTGTCACATTTTTTTTTAATTTACACAAAATGCCTATTTCGCGCATTCTTTTAAGGAATTATATTTTTATAATATTACTATAATTCTTTTAAATATCGTATGGTGATTTCTTGCATTTTAATTAGAATATATTGATGGAAATAGGTTTATTTAAGTCAAGTGAGCAGTAGGAATTGTGATCCTTCCAGAAATAAGAATTGTTCTGACATATTTATAAAATCTCTGAAGATATTCAAGTACATGTGACGCGGGATTTGATAGTCTCATAACTTAGTGTAGAAATATATTTAATTTTAGAAGGTGTCTATCCAAATCAATTATAAATAAGGAAGTTTTCACAGTGCAATAATAATATTGTTTTAATGAAAGGGTTAAGAAAGTATATTTATAGAGGTATATTTATTTATGGAAATATTTTACAGTGGAAATATTGTATTTATCTTTGCTTGCCTTATATAGTCATATTTGGATTGATGTGGAAATCCAGAGTTTATAAAAATTATTTCGATTATTTTAATTAAATATAATTAATTCCTACCCTTTTTAAAATCCATTTATATATAATAATGTACAAATTTTATACAAAAATAAGGAATGACACTTTAAACAATATTAAGTTATCAGTTTATTATATTAGTTGCAATTATATAACCACAGACTGTTCAATATTATTAATGCATGTATCATTCAATAGGTTCTCAATAAGCAATTATGCAAATAATTAACGAAAACCTTGAAAAAATAATAGTTTGGGGCATAAAAGATAAAATTTATGTGATAATTTATGTGATAAAGTCCCCCAATTTTAATGTTTTATATCAAATTCACGCATTGCTTTTATATGTCAGTAATATACGCCTAAAAAAAGTAATTTATATTTAGAAATCTTCTATTGGAGATTTTATGTAACCTACTTTTTTTGTTGATGGACCCAATATATTCTTAATATTTTAAAAATTGCTTTATGTATATTTATGTCCCTTCTTATTTTTATTTTAGTTTCCGTTTGTTCAAGAAAATTTTACCAAACAATTATAATAATAATACATTTTTTCTTATTTTTTTATTATTTTCTTCTATAATTTTTCTTTATTATTTTTAAATATAGTCATTTATATTTAGAATTCTTTTATTTATGCCAATAATTTTCTCAATTTTAATTTCAGTTTTTCCTTATCCGAGAAATTTTGGAAAAATAATGTTTTTTACTCTCATTTCGTCTCTATGTAGATATTTTTCGATATTTTAAACATTTTTGCGATGTACTTATTATAACTTAGTTTATGCCAGAATGCTCCTCATTTATGCTTTAAATTGTATTTGTTGGTAGTATGTAAAGATAGTTAGAAGCGTTTTTATAATTATGCATTTTATATTTTTCCTGCACTTTATCTCAGTATTTTGTACCTTTTTTCGAGAATTAGATACTATTCTCATTAAATCTTTAATGCCCCCACCCCCTCTCCCGCTATTCATCAATTTCAAAGCTTTTCCTTATTTTGATTTAACTTTTCTCTTTTCTAAGAATGACAAAAAATAATATTTTATCTTTTGTTTTATTTCTGTAGTTTTTCACTCATCATTATGCATTCATAATTTTTCAGTTTTTTTTTTCAAAAGTTTAAAAATTTACAAAAACACTTTTCGTATAAAAATAGCATCATATCTCATTCCAATTTCTTTTTTCATTCATTCTTCCTTTCTCTTTACTTTTCCCTACAATACATAATATTATATAGGGAAATTATACGTTATTTCGTGCACTAAATCTCGATAAAATACATGTAAAAAAGTAAAGAAAAATTTAATTCAACTGTAGAAAAAGTCATATGCTGCTTACATCATATTTTACTTTTAGATTGTCACTAAGGATTAAAAACAAAAAACAAAAATCACGGAAACAATTTTAGATTTATAAATTCATTTATTACACGATTTGATCTACGAAGTATAACGAATAATAATAATAATAATAATAATAATAATAATAATAATATTTACAATATCTGACATATTAATTTATATACACCGGCATGAGGAAAATGAAACATACATGAATTTACAAGTTTCGTATTTAATTCGAAACAGACATAAATATAGCTTTTTTTCTGAAAAAGTTCTTTTCCTGTGGTAACACAAACACAAAATTCATGAAAAGCAGTTAACTTTTACCTTTTCACAGATGATCTTGAACGATGACGATGCTGAACGATGTCGCTGCAGAATCGATAGTGAAGTTCCAATAACAATGCGTGGCACTGATCAACAGTGTTATTACAAATAGTTCCATCACAACATAAATTTGTTTTAGGAATACTAATATTACTCGGGCCGTATTTTGCGATTTTCAACCAGTTTCAACTCTCAGAAACATGAAGATTTTTCACTCTTTAGCACTTTCGTGTCATTTATCAGCTATTTACAAACTATTTACATAAGATAAATTAAAGTGCTTGCAAGTGTTCTCTTCAGTAACAAAGAGCTTGTAAAGTGGAGTATATGCACAATTCAGAATATGTACGGCATTCTTATTACATGACATGTTTTGGTGAATATGAGAAACTCTTAATGCATTCTATTTATACCTTTTTAAAATACATTGTAGTTTAATTTTAACATGACCTTTTCCTCGAAACATACCTGAAGAAATATATTTTCATTATGTGTAGTTATACTAAATAACAACTTATAATTAATTTTTTAATCGTAACTACCACTTTTTTTTATAAATTTTTTAATACTTTAATTATTTTTACTAATTCTTCAATACTTTACTTTGCATATAATGTCAGCCTTTAGTTTTAAAAGAAAAATAGAATAAGATGCATTGAGTTTTAAAAAATTAAAAAGATAAAATTTCATGATTGGAAAAGGTAAAAAGGATGAGAAAAGAAGAATATAAACTAAACAAAGCAATTTGAATTCTTTAATTATTTTAAAATACTTTGAACTAGCTATTCTAGAAATTCAGAACTCCTCATAAGCATGATATCAATTGGTAAGGTTCTGTACCAATTGATATATCGTTAATTGTCAATAGACAACCGCACTAGTTGAAATAATAATTAATTTTTAAAGATAGATCAAATACAATAATTACATATAAGTACGTCTAAAGTATTATAAGGATATATGATTTATAAATCTATGAAAAAAATAACGCAATTCTAAAAATAATTACTTATTCTAGTTTTAGCTCATAACATTTACGCAATATACCATAATAATGAAAAATAATGGCAGCATAAAATTAGATACAACTACGACTAAGGGAAAAGATAACCAAAAGATAAATTAATTTCAAATACAGCTGTATGTCTTTTATATCGTATGTTAATTGGAACTCAAAAAGTTTTTCAGTTTTTAAAGCATGTTATGATTATAAATTTCCATTTATTTGTTTGATAAATGCATTGAATAAAAGTATACTGAGCTCAGAATTTATAAAGCAGAAATATTAATTTAAAATAATTTTAAAAATATTTTTGTTAATATTGCTGTATTATTTTATTTATTTTGTTAATATCATTTGCTTAAATAAAAATATTTTTTCCCCAAACAAAGGTACGCGGCAGCATTGTAACCTTTGAAGTTTTGCTGATGAAAGCAACTCTTTAAAATTAAAAATAATTTCTATAAAAGTGGCCGCTGATATAAAGACACCAAACCTTTGAAGTTTTGCTGATGAAAGCAACTCTTTAAAATTAAAAATAATTTCTATAAAAGTGGCCGCTGATATAAAGACACCAAACCTTTGAAGTTTTGCTGATGAAAGCAACTCTTTAAAATTAAAAATAATTTCTATAAAAGTGGCCGCTGATATAAAGACACCAAACCTTTGAAGTTTTGCTGATGAAAGCAACTCTTTAAAATTAAAAATAATTTCTATAAAAGTGGCCGCTGATATAAAGACACCAAACCTTTGAAGTTTTGCTGATGAAAGCAACTCTTTAAAATTAAAAATAATTTCTATAAAAGTGGCCGCTGATATAAAGACACCAAACCTTTGAAGTTTTGCTGATGAAAGCAACTCTTTAAAATTAAAAATAATTTCTATAAAAGTGGCCGCTGATATAAAGACACCAAACCTTTGAAGTTTTGCTGATGAAAGCAACTCTTTAAAATTAAAAATAATTTCTATAAAAGTGGCCGCTGATATAAAGACACCAAACCTTTGAAGTTTTGCTGATGAAAGCAACTCTTTAAAATTAAAAATAATTTCTATAAAAGTGGCCGCTGATATAAAGACACCAAACCTTTGAAGTTTTGCTGATGAAAGCAACTCTTTAAAATTAAAAATAATTTCTATAAAAGTGGCCGCTGATATAAAGACACCAAACCTTTGAAGTTTTGCTGATGAAAGCAACTCTTTAAAATTAAAAATAATTTCTATAAAAGTGGCCGCTGATATAAAGACACCAAACCTTTGAAGTTTTGCTGATGAAAGCAACTCTTTAAAATTAAAAATAATTTCTATAAAAGTGGCCGCTGATATAAAGACACCAAACCTTTGAAGTTTTGCTGATGAAAGCAACTCTTTAAAATTAAAAATAATTTCTATAAAAGTGGCCGCTGATATAAAGACACCAAACCTGGGACATTAATTGTTCTGGTAATAATATAGGACAAAAAAAATTATACGATTTTACTCAAGTTAATTCCGTTTACATTTTACTTTCCATATGATGCTTAGTAGTTTGTAGAACATGCAAAGTGACCCAGTTAAATATTTTATATGAAATTTTCGACGTATTTAAAAAGTTTTAACACGCAATTATTACACCCGATTAATATTTACTTTACAAGATTGCTTCTGCCTCTTAATTCCAGAACGAAACAAATACGTGAAGCCTATATTTTAAGCATACTATGTTCTCCATTTAGAACATATTTGTTGAAAAAAGATCGGTTATAAAAATATAGTATTTTAATTATTACCAAATCAAATTTTTTCTATCCGTGAAGTTCTATTAAATTTTTGCAGCCTAGACTTCAATTCCTTATTTCAAATTGAGTTAAAGCAATCAGGATTATGCTATACAACGCCTTCTGAACTCTTGAGAAAAACACTATCAATCTTTGTAAGAAGATACACCAATAAAATAGATGCGTATAAGGGGGTACTTGAATAACACGAATTTCTAAAAGATGGAAGCGATTGTTTGAAGCTGGGGATGAAAACAAGTTGAAAAGAATTGGAAACACAGCTCAAAAACATCGCACAAAGTATTGGCCTTACTCTATATGGATAAATTCAAATCTTTAAAATTATTTGTGTTTAAAAATATTCAGAAAAAGCCGTTATGCTGATTGACAATTTTAAATACAAATCAATTGGTTGTCAGTAGGGTCATTGTTTCCGTGTCAAGAGCTTGCGTTTCGAAACGGAGTTAATTGAAAAACCTCAAGATTGAGGAAGGAAGACAGCAATTTAAAACTTCATGAGGGGAAAGGAAAAATTTGGGTGAAATTATTCTTTGTTTACTGACTGACACGCGAGCAACTTACAGAATCGTAATTTTTACTTGTAACTTGAAAAATGTTACAGCCGTTTAAAAACATAATGATGTTTATATGTGCACAAGTTTAATTGGGGTCATTTTTTTAACTTAAAATAAGTTGTTCTTAAAATCGAACACGAGGGGGGAAAAAAGTGTATTTTATATTGATCTACACTGTGAAGCTCTCAAACAATCTTGATTGTTCAGCTGAAAAAGTATCTCAAAATTGCAAGTTCGAGTCCTACTCTGATACAGTGGTGTAGGTATAGGGGTTAGGGATCATACCCCTCCCTCCTTCAAAAGTTACATTTGGTTTCCGTAGGGTCCATATTGGAAAAGGAAATGTAACACTGTAAAAACCCATTTTGGTCGTAACCCCTCCCCCATTCTAAGATCTAAGCTGTACCTATGCTCTGACCAAACTCTGCATTACACCCGACAGCTGCTAATTTCCTGGCAGAGGATATATAATAACAAGAAAAATACTGTTATGAAATGAATTGAAAGTAAAAAAATAATTAACCATTTTACGAAATCCATTCAAAAGCCTTGAATTAAAAATTGTGAGAAAGAAAATGTGAAATTCTCTTATAGACAGATAGTATATCCCTTATCTCCAGATCAAGAAGACGTATATTTGACTGCAACTCTGGACAGCATTTTATAACATCTCGTTTTAGAATATATTCTGCCCACCTTTCGCGTAAGAATTAATACTCGGCATTACGCCCGAACTGTTAGCTTTGCATTACGCCCGAACTGTTCACTTTGCATTACGTCCGAACTGTTAACTTTGCATTATGCCCGAACTGTTAGCTTTGCATTACGCCCGAACTGTTAACTTTGCATTACGCCCGAATTGTTAACTTTGCATTATGCCCGAACTGTTAACTTTGCATTACGCCCGAACTGTTAACTTTGCATTATGCCCGAACTGTTAACTTTGCATTACGTCCGAACTGTTAACTTTGCATTATGCCCGAACTGTTAGCTTTGCATTACGCCCGAACTGTTAACTTTGCATTACGCCCGAATTGTTAACTTTGCATTATGCCCGAACTGTTAACTTTGCATTACGCCCGAACTGTTAACTTTGCATTACGCCTGAACTGTTAACTATGCATTACGTCCAAACTGTTAACTCTGCATTTCGTCCGAAAGCTGTTAACTTACTGGCAGAGGATATATAATAAGAAAAATACTGTTATGAAATATATTGAAAGTAAAAAAAATAATCATTTAACGAAATCTATCTAAAAGCCTTAAATTATGAATTGTTAGCAAGAAAATGTGAAATTATCTTATAGATAGATGGTACAATAGTATATAACTTGTTTTGAGACCAAGAAGACGTATACTTGACTCCAACTCTGGACAACATTACATATAACATCACGTTAAAGAATATATTCTTTGCATTTTTCGAGTAAGAATTAATACATTAACCGCTGTGTTTAGGATGTAAAATTGTAATATTCCTTATGCTGCTTGAAAAGTTAAATATTTTTAATGCAAAACTAACAAACACCGGAGTTACATATTAAATAAACGAAACTAAATATTTTAAGACTGCTCCTACAAAGAATCACTTAATCTTCCGGCAGAATAACTGAGATGTAACTTAAGAAAAGCGCTCATGCATATCTTCAAGTTCACTATTTAACAGTTGGCAACATGATTGCAATTTAACTACTATTAGAATCCATTAATTTATACGCCGTTGGCGTGTTAAGATACGAATTAGAAATACGTGATTCATACTAAGAAAAAAGTATATATATATATACCAATCAAATGATTTAAACCAGTGATTCTCAATGTGTGGCACGCGTACCTCTTGGGGGTAAGCGCTGAGATAACTCTAATCATTGATGAACTGTGTAAGCGTAAACAAGTGCAACTATCTCACTGATTACCGAGTAAAATGGTTATAATTTTATAAGATTTATTAAATTGTTTATGTCATTTTTGTATTTTTCGATACATGTAATTCAATAGAAAATTTAATATATATATATATATATATATATAGAGAGAGAGAGAGAGAGATAGATAAATAGATAGATATAGATATTTATATAATATTTTACTTTATTCTCATTATTATACTGTAACTATAGATTTTTCTATCAATATATATAAATATACAAGGAATACGCCAGTTACATCCATATTTTCAGGGGTTACGAAGCATAAAAGATTGAGAAACAATGATTTAAACAATTAATTCCCCCCTCTCCAAACCGGAGATAAGTAGAGGACTTTATTTGGCACTATAAATTAAAAACTAAATTTTTCTCGAATTGATTAGTTAAATGTGTATGTTTAACTAAGCCAGACACGATTAGTGGTCACTAAATATAGCACATTCAAACCTAATAAAAGTTCTGAATATCAACAGTCCTTTCAAATTTTATCATAAAAGTGGCACACATTTTATATTAAGTTCTGTTAACAAGAAAATTTTGGTATATAAAACAATATTTCATATCCGTTGACTGTTACCTTATTTTCAATTTTTTCAGACATTTTAAGATAAAAATCAATTATTTATAGCTTTATTTTTAATAGTTTAATTTGAAAAATTGCCAATAAGCGATTTTTGTATTTGAAATGTAACTCAATTACCACATTTACCACAATGGAATCAAAAACCCGAAATACATTCAATAGTAGAATCATGGAGTTAGGAAGAAGGAGATAAAACTCCTATTTATGAAACGCTAAAAATGCCATAATGATTTGAGAATTACGTTTAGGTGTCGTTAGTGTTAGTAAAGTAGTCGCTATTGTTATTTGACACAACAGAAAGGCATAGTATTTAGTATATGTATTTTTGATTAGTTTTAAATTAAGGGTTCTTTAACTATGAGTATAGTTAACCAGTATTTTTTCATACTTGTAGAAAAAATAGAGCACAGAATATATGGAGATAAAAATGAATTGTAAGGTAAATAATTTTGAATGCGTAGGAATTTTCTATTTTGTTTCAGTTCTAATTTTCATTGCGCTAATAATTTATTTTTACAAAATTAACAGCTTAAATAAATGTTTTAGACCTTTCGAAAAAGATATACATATAATGCAGGACTACTTATCTTATCCCAGCGCCACCAGAATTATTGTCTCAAACGATATTGGCGTTTTCTTAATATGAATTTTAACTCCTTACTTTTACCTCCATGGTTAAAACATAATACAACACAAACGTCTGCTGTAATTGTAAATTAAAATGTCTCAAGAACAACTGGCTGCACACCGGTAATTAAGAAAATTTAGAATATTTTTTTTTTTTGTGTGTGTGTGTGTGTGTGTGTGTATAAAAACCAATTTTGTGTGTCTTCCGTTCTGGGGTTATAACTGAAAGAATGTTAGAACAAAAAATTCCGATATTTATAAAAATTTTCGAACAAAATTCCAAGATAAATCTTATTCCTTCATTCAATACTTTAAAAATTGCATGGTGCACGCTTGAATACTCATGTAAGTAATATATGCAAGCAAAGGCGAATCAACGGATTTCATCAAGTATTAAAAAATGGCACTTTTAGGTGACTGTAGTAAATGATATTTTATACTTAGAACATTTTGATTCCTTCCTAATTACCATTTGTAGAGAGTGTAAAAGGCATTAAACATGAATGATTAACAATTGAAAAAGATTGTTAGACAGAACAAGATAGTACACTATTTTATTCAACTCTAACAGAGTTTAACCCCTTTGCCTAATTAAAACTTAATAGTTAAAAACTGATATTATAAAATAATAAAAATGGATATTACATTTTTTTTAATAAAGAACATCAGCTTGAAATCTGTTTTAGTTGTATTTCTATGTACAACGAAACTGTTTGCACGTGCACTAGTTTTAACAATTTTCAATATGGACGAAATAATAAATTGCAATAATATTTTACTTTTTAAATTCGAGTTACAATTTTGGATTTTGAAAAATTAATTCAGCGTTGAACCAACCTAGTTTGTCAATTAGAACGGAAAAGCATAGGGTCTCCCGTTTTGTACGATTTTCCCAGTTGAATTGAAAAAAAAAAAACTATATATGCACAAATTTTAAAAATTCCTTATGTAAGTTTACATTTTGATGGTTTCTAAACATTGGTTTGTTCTAAGTTTAGCAAATTTTATGACAGTCTTTTAATGCGACACTCAAACATTACATTTTATCGAGTTAATATCGAAAGTTAACTCAGTACTATCTCTTAGGATTTATTTTAACAATACTAAGGATAATCACTTTTTTTACTGAAATAATCCTGAAAATTTGCTATTAAATAAAGAATTTCCCCAACGCCTCTATCTATAGATAAAATACCTAAAGCCATTAATCTCTACAAACGTTTTAATCAAATATTCCCCATAACTTCTCGATAATTTATAGCAAGCTCTGAATTTCCAAACATCAGGATATAAACAACTACGATAATATTCTGAAAAAATTTCACTTTTCTGAGATTTTCCCGCAGTACGACTTAGCAATTAAAACACATTAGAAACATGGAAGCTTGCAAATATACGGCACCTGTTGTACCGATTAATACTCCCCCTTTATCCCCTAAACACTAAATTTTAATCAAATGAACAACATTCATCATTTTTTCTTTAAATCACCGCACCATCATAAACGGGATGAAAATGCTGACTCTGTGAAGAAAGCTTCTAGAGTTTATACCAGACAGATCGTTAAACAAACATCTGCTTCAAACAATGAATGTTTAAACATCTGAAAGTGAAGTGATTAGTGAGGCTTTAGGTGAGTGAACCCTGAAGTTTGAATCGGTTATAATAAACAAGTTTTACTTTACTAAATTATTGCAAATTATTATTGCAAGTTTTACTTTGCTAAATTATTCGTTATTCTGCATACGCACTTTTCTGGAGCGCGATAATGGAAAATACTTGATTGGGAAAACATTTTTATGTAATTTTAATTTGGTGTAAATCATTTAATCGCAAGATAATACCATTACGAAAATTATTTGCAACTATAGAATCTACGCCAAATAGGCTTTTGATTTTCGCATTAAAAGAGAGAACAGGACTATGCCGGCAATTGCGTGTGGTCATCAAAGTTTTTGTGCGATGTATTCATGTATGTATATATGTATTATTCTAATACGTACATACTAACTAATCCAAATGCAATGTAATGGCAATCTAATCCTCATGTATTTTCTGTATACTAACTGATCGTTTGGTCATGGTCCTTTTAAATGGTCGGCATGGAGAATTCTGTAGCGAAGGACAAACTCAAGAGATAAGTAATTTTAAACGTTTTATAGAAAACGTATGTGTAAATAAAGAAATTCTTCATAGATGTTTTATTTACATTGTTTGCGCATGCCCAACACATGCATATTTATTTTTCTTACATGAGAAGCAGGTTAGAAGATAGCTATTTATAATAAAAGCGCATAGAATTACAGTAGAATATTAAAGCATGTTTCCCCACAATGAAATTTATTCCTGCACTAACTTATACATAACCTCTTAGAAGATATTCCTGCGCACACCTCTACTCCAGTTGATTACTCTTGCTCACTTGAAAAATCGCGGATACCGATGTAAATTCTGGGAGCTGGACCTTTCCATTTAATATGACATGCTCTTGAAAGATAAGTTGTGTGCACTTTATATAAGTTATATACTTATATAAAACACTGGGCTTGGTGCTAATAAACCACTTGCACTACCCTAAAGTCATCTGTGATCTTATGTTTTATATTTATTATTACTGTTCCTAATTTTCCACGAAATTGTGTATGTCTGTAAATCAGCAAAATAATTTTTTTTCGTCATGCTTGCAGTATTGTTCGATTTGTTAGCCGAGATAAACTAATTAACCAGTAAGGAAAAAATTAAGTTCATTCAACCGACAAATTTAGATACGGCACAAATAGCTGAGATATGAGGTCCAATTTTCTACTTTTGAAATCACAATACTTGCAACAAACCTAACTGGACTTTAAAGAGGTTATATACCAAGCTATAAATAGAGGTTATATATTATAGAAAAAAAATGTAAACCTCCACCAAGTTATATAGCCATGCATTTAACGTTATTATATTAATAATTAAAAGCTAAACATTTGGTGCATTAAAGCAATAGTTCGAGCTCAAATCAACCGATTCATATATTTAAGGTTTAAAGTTATGTTAAAGTTCTATCCTATTTCCATAATAAAATTGTTCTAAATTGATATTCAAAATCAATTATTTTGCTATAAAAACCATCTAATCAAAGTACGCATAATGAAGATAAAACTGAGTCATTAGCCGGTCGGTCGTAGCTTTCACAACGTGGTATTCAAGTTGGTCTTCCCGTGAATTTAGGGTCTCGTATGCCTTGCAAAGGGAATCAAACATTAAATTTTGTTGGATATTTTAAACTCTTTAATACTCTATGTGCTCAAAATCAAAATTTTTCTATGGAAAAATTCATCTCTGCCTTCAAGAAATTGAAATAAAAGAAATCGCTTCTCAGTGTTGCAGAAGAATTTGAACTAAAGTTAATCTTTATGTAAGTCGTAAGTTAAAGACCAACCTTGGCATGATGAGAAATATGAAAAGTTTTCTGAAATCTTCAACGAAACTCTTCAATACGGAGGTTCAAAATAAATAAATACGATGAGTTTGTTATCAGTACCTACACAGATGTTCTTGATAATGAACATTTCCTACCTTGAAATTCGTTATAAATAAGTTCTTTGAGTAAATAATAAACATATAATTGATCCCTTTGATGTGAATAACATCTATGGTTGAGGTATCTCTGACTGAAACTGAAGCATAACGAAAAGGTAAACAATTTGGACGTTTATATCCCAAAACCTAATAGATAAAAGTGTAATAAAGTTCTATTAATGCATATATAAAAATAATTTGAATATTTAAATAATTTGAACTTTTTTCGAAAACAGTTTTTGTTCGAGGTAGTTTTTCTCTGACTTTGCTTACTTTCACTCGAAATATCTTCTAAATTAAAAAAGATTATAAATAGTAAGCAACAAAAATGTTCAATAGGAAATCCAATTTCTAGATAAGCAATTTAGTTTTTTACAAAGCTCGAGGAATCATCATCTTATAAAGTTCAAGAAGATGAAACATTTTTTGTTTTTCAAGTTTGCAATGCTTATATCTCAAAAACTAAAAATATTAGCTATAAAGTATAAGAAGTAATTTATAGCATATTAGAAGCCCTACAAGGACATACAATTAGATTTCAGATCAGGTTCTTAGTTTTAGACATAGTGGTAAAAAATTTCAATATTTTGATATTTTGAACTATTTTGAAAGGGTGGTTATAACTTCGATATCTTTTGAACTATTTTGAAAATGTCTAAAGAGAAAATCACTCACAAAGATATTATTTACACAAAACTATTTCAGCTCCATCGGACTGGACCCACTGCCGATATTTTTTTCTAAATACCTGTTAAGCATTCCTAAAATTTAGTAAAACTGCAGCAAATTATCAGAGCAAATTAATTTAAATCTTAAACGTTAGGTTATATCCTGTGCAAAACTCCCCAATGTTTACTTCATTTAATACGAAGGAGTTGCGTCATGAAGTAATAAGCTAATTCAGGATTTCGGTTTTTCCTTGTGGGCATGCGCAAGTAAACAGAAATTAAAGAATCTTAAAAATAAATTTAAAGATAAAACATACCCTTTATATATTCTTTACTTATGAGGCTTACCGATAACAGTAAAAAGAGCGCATAAAGAAACAAGGTTGAAAGAATTGTGTCTAAATCGGTATGTCTTGATATTCATTATTTAAAATAAATCATTTAAAAAAATATTAAGTAGATATTTTTTCAAATTATTACAACACCCAATGAAAAGAAAATCCTTAAAACGCACACTAATTCTAAAAAGCTTCGAACTTTCGTCTATCGTTTTTAAATATTCATCCTTAAGGAAGATTATTTTAATTGTGTACGAAATATTGCAAGCATTACCCTTCACAAGCAGCTAAGCTTAAAAATATAAGTTATCTATACTTTTCATTTTTAAAATATACAAATGTACAAATGCATTTTTAAATATTAATAGAACTTAAAAAATTTCTAGTAGTCGTCATATTACTTTTAATTGTCATGATGATGTCCATTAAGGAATCATCCTATAAAATGTAGAGCTTTGATGAAAGCAGTAATTTTTTTATTTCTTTTCTTGTAATTTGTAAATAGGCAGATCAAGAATTGTGTCTAAATCTGATCAAAACTTAACGTTTTGCTATTTAATATTTATTCTTACCTATCATTATAAATCATCTGAAATATAATGCGACGTTAATATATATATATATATATATATATATATATATATATATATATATATATATATATATATATATATATATATATATATATATATATATATATATATATGTATGTATATATATGTATATATATATATATATATATATATATATATATATATATATATATATATATATATATATATATATATATATATATATATATATATATATATATATATATATATATATATATATATATATAATTTTTCTTTTTGGCATAGATTGCGAATAGAAATATCTCCCAGAATTTATTTGGGTCAAAGGAAAGGTAAGATGTATTGACTGATTTATGTAAACAATGTGGCAGAGATATTAAATTGGATTACGATTATAGTAAACTCAAAATAAAAGATTAAGTAACCATTCGTTAAATATAGCTAAGTAGGCAAAATAAGTTTCGCAGCATTCTAAATTGGCATTTCGACATTTTAGTTTGAGTTTTTCTATTGGACTACAACTTACAAGGCATTGAGATGAATATTCCAAAAAAGGTTTTCGCTACACTAATTATTTAGTGATTACATAATTTAATGGCTTTTTAAATTCGTGCATACAGATAAAACTGTAAAGACAATAACACGCTTCTATGTTCTATTTGAGACACTTTATTAATAATAACACATTACTGCGAAATTTTTAATGAATCCGTGTTGCTCTTTGTGGAAATTCGAATTATTTTTTAGCAGTATTTTATTTAGCAAATAATCAGTGAGTGTTTAGAAGGATTTGTATTTTATTTTGAACCATGTGGAAGACGAAAAAATAATACAGCCTAATACCGAACTGGCCATAGCTGAAAAGTGATGAATACATTGAAGAAAAATATTAGAGAAACTGTGCCGTATTTATGTTACCTGCTAAGAAAAACGTGGATGACATGGGACATTAAATTATGCACAAAGTATATCTTCAATTCTAGCATAGTGAACGCGGGTATGTGTCGTATTTCACATGTCAGACTAATCGCACACATTACGTGTTGAACAGCAATTTTCTTGCCTGCTCAATTTACCATTCAATACTAAGAACCCAAGATCCTCAAAATCAGCATTCTGGTCAAATTTACTGTATTTTAATATCAGAATTCACACTAAACGGTATATTTTGGTATTGTTTTTCACTGTGTTTGATACTGTTTTTCAGTATTACGGGTATTTCATATTTATTAGTTGATTAATGACTTAACTGTTTTCCTCTAGTGCGCTTTATTTCCACTATTTTTAAAATTCTTAATAATAATATAGGAATTACTATCACACAGTGCATCATTTTGTTGTCTCTCTTTGCATCATTTTATGAACTTATTTGTAAAATTCATTCCGTTGTTTAATATTGGAGAACAAAAAATATTTTCGAAAATGCTATCGCTATTTTTCCTTAGCATATTACTTTAGTCATTTTATTATTGTGTGACTTTGAACATAACTTACTTCTGAGTTATGTTCAAATCCTTAAATCCCTCAAATCATTAAAATTCAAATCCTTCAGTTGAAAATCATTTATCTATTGAAAATTATCCTGCATTTACCAGATTTTTTTTTCTTTTATTTTATATAGAAATATTTTTAATTAAATTACAATATGTGTATTTTTTAATATTGTTGCTTTTAATCAGCAATTGGTTTTGTTTTTCACTAGCTTTATTATTATCTTACTAAAACAGTTTAATTTCATTATTTCTCTTCGTCATGCTTAATTAGATAGATAAAATACCTTTCCTTTAAGAATGTTGTAGTATAAGGTTTTGTCATTTTTCCTTAAATTGTCTCAAGTTTCTCCCATGAAAAAAGTATTAATATTTAAAGTTCTAAAAATTCGGTTTTTAAAACTAAAAATACATAATTATTACAGGTTTTTAATTTTTGTACCTGTATGGAATATCCTTACATTTAATACTACATAAATTCGCGCGCATATATTTGAACACATTGCAAAATTTTGCTAAGTACTGTAATTTTGCTAAAATGCAGCAAACAATGTAGTTGGATTAGGAAAATATTATCAAAGCTTTCTTGTAACTGAAATAGTGGTCCAGAACTATTAATTAGCATAGGGTTAATTCAGCGGTTCACGCTGACAATTCGTTAAGGCTCTGCAAAAACTAAAATTGAAGTAGACCTAACAACAACAAAAAAAATGATCTCTAAGAAAGTCAAATGTATTTATGTAATAAATGAGTAAATAAAATAAATGTTTATTCAACTTTATTTCTTTTTAAAAAACACTATTTATTTTATGTACACATCGCAGGAAATTTGTAGCTCGTCAAGGTGGCCAGCGGAGCGATTTGAGTTGGCCAGGCTTGATTTAAATTCAGAAATTATCCTTTATAGAAGCTTGAAAATCTAGTTCTCAGACAAGATAGGCAACTGAGATGTTATGAAATTTGCTACTAAATGCATTGAACAGCAAGAATTGGAATTAAAAATACAGACTAATGGGGGGATTTGAGATGAAAAGTTTGAAAGTTCACCCCTCAAAATACTTGGAACTATTTTGTACTAAACTATTCAATCAATCAAACGCGAATCTAACCATTAAAAATGTACACATAACCTTCGTTTTATACGATGGATTGGTGGTTCTATACAAAAGTGCCACGTTAATAAAAATCATGTAAAATGTGACAAAATGATCCAAATAAAAAATTATGGAAATTAATTCTTAAACCGTATAACCTATATACCATGTGAGACAAAAATTTGTAACTTTTTTACCACTACAAAGACTAAATCATGCAATTCGAGTAAATCCTGCAAATCGGGAAAATTTTTCAAATTCAATTTCATATTTGTCGAAATGAAACACACCATTCATTGCAATATGCATATATCAGTGTTACAACATCAAATCAAGAACGCTGCATATGATACGGATCAATAACGCTTGTAGGATAATTGATTTCTTCGTGGAACACTGCGGATGATTGATCAGGTGATTAGGCACATTACTATATAAAAAAGCTGAAATTTTGCTAAACATACCAAATAAGATGATATAAAAAGTAACTTAACATGCTGTATATTGAAAATTCAGTTTTAATAATTACTCGAATGTCTTAAATAGTGAGGGGGAATAAAAGTGGCCCCAAGGTTCAACTTTATTCGGGTCCCATTCAATGTTGACATCATTATATACCAATGTCGTCCTATCGTAGTGCTTAGTTTGTTCGACCCAGACCGTCCGACCTACCAGAAGATGTAAGATTATCTGTTTGTATGACCGGTGGGTCCCAATTTGAATTTCAATAAGCCCCAAACTGACTGGCATTCTAACCCATAAAAATGGTAATATACAAAGAGGTATAATGATGCCGACATTAAAAGAAGGGCTCAATAAAATGTTAGTATCTGGGCCCCAAAGTGGTAAAGACGTTTCATGTACTGTATTCATTTTGAAAATAATGTGATTATATAGTTTAAAATATAAATTTGGGGCACCCTAAAATTTGGACAGTCTTTCCCGTAGTCTCTTTTATAAGAGCCAACCTGGACAGGGCGTTGCAGATGAAAAGTGGAAATCTATGTAAAGAGTACAATCAGAGTTGAAATGCTTTTTAAAGAAACATTTTGTGGGGAGTTACATAGTTTTCAATTAAGAAATCATGCTGTTTTGCTTCTTATAAAGTCATATTTCGGTAAGTGCATAAAGCTTTTTAATTTGGCGGTATTTTAATCCTGGGTGAGATATTTTAGATATAAGGGGGGAGGAAAATGAAAGAAATTTTCATTCAAACGTACAATGTGTTCAAAAATATACAAAGATGATTGTAATATTGAAATTAAACACAGTTTTTTCTTTTTTGTAAAAGCTATGCTGTAAGTACTTTGTAATTTATGATAAAAAAGTTTGATAAATTTTAAATCGTTAAAGTAAATTAACTACTTTTACTTATAATATTATAAGATAAATTAGTTGATTGATATAATTTTTCTTTTTAGAAAATCTGATCGTATGAATTAAAAATCTGAAATAATTATATACTTAACTTTGGTGACGATAATTTTTAAAGCCATTTATTCAAAACAAACATTTTAAAACTAAAAATATTTAAAATCCAGTTTCAAATTTTTAAATTTTTGATGAAAAATATTTTAAATTCAATTTTAAAATTTAAAATTTCTTATGATGAAAAATATTTAAAAATCCTATTTAAAATTTAAAATTTATTATGATGATTAGAAATATTCGCAGTCGTAGTATGATTATACATGTGTCTAAGTATATCGTGTTGAAAAGTTAAACAATATTTTCTAATGGTTTATATATGCTTAGAATTTAAAACAAAATACATAAAAAAAAAACCAGCATAACATGAAAGTTTAGCGGCTAAACATAAAGTTGGCATCAAATTTAAAATATTATTAACTAAAACTGGGGAAAATATATAAATATAATAATATATATATATATATGTATGTATATGAAATTTTACTGATTTTTATTTATACCAGAAAAATGTTATTAAATATAATTTATAAAATGTGCAATTCTAAAATTTGCTAATTGTGAATAAATAAATAATTTTTATTTTTAAACTGTTTTTTCCGCAATTGGTCTATTCAAATACATAGACTTCACATTTTATAATATTTTTGCTCACTATTTTTCACATTAACTGCTTTTTGGTGCCTTTAATAAAATATTGGTATTAAAGATTTATTATTTAAGTTATCGCTTGGACTTGATACAATATAGAAATTGATAATTAGGCATAACAAAGATTTTAATTTAATTTTCTGAATTCCACTGCAAAAATCAAACTAAATTGGCATTATATTTCTATGAAATTAATGACAGTTGCAATAATAGAAAAGTTTATGTTGCAACATCTACAATAACAGAAAGCATGGCCGCACAATGTGCTTTGTAAGTATATTCTTATTCACTAGTATATGTGACTTCACATTAAAATTGCATTTGATTTTTAAGATGTTATTAAGAAATACTGATTTTTCATTGAATTCTTACATTTAGAAAGCTACTTTTTATACAAGATATTTTGGCTTTTAAATTAAACATTGTAAGTGAATCCTTTCTTACATAAAAAAGATCAATTTTGAAAATTTATTATCTAAAAAACTTCTGCATTTTCAAAGTGCCTAAAATTCATTTTCTATACTTTTCAAATCTGATAAAGATATAAATAATATATAAACTAATCTTTAAAAGTATCATACACTATATGATTGACATTTATGTTTACATTCAAGTTGCATTTTTTTAACTGTGGCTTCTTTCTACAGCTGAATAGCCTTTGTAAAATTAAAAAAATTCCTTAATAAAGTATCAAATCATAGTCTAAAATATTTTGCAGAGAAATAAAGCCCCTCCTTATAACATTCATAATGGGAATTAACTCTGGTGAAATTTGAATTCAAAGTGTGTTCACATGGAGATGCATAAAATTATATAAAAAATTTAAATAAATATTGAAATGTTATTACCAAAAATTAAAAAATAAAACTAAATAAGTTATTAAGTTTTTTACGTTTGATAAAATTCCTCTGCTTCAATCTTATTACTTCACTGAAATATTTTTATGACAATTTTAGAAAGTTTAATGCATTGAGTTCCATTTTCACTTATTTGTTTATTTATTCATGTATTTGAAAATTTTTGGAAAATATTCTTATTCAATGTTCTTAAAACGCATGTAAGAAAAGTATACTGAGACTTATTGAAATCTTAAATTCGTAATGCAAATATCAACACAAACGTTTTCAAGTTACTCTAATATGCACCGATTGTTTATCTGAGAACGAAAGCATAGTTAAATACAATTTTTTTTGTATTATATATGCCTGAATAACACTGGTAAAAAGGAAATGGTAAATACTATAAAAATTTTTTTGAAAAAGTTTTAAAAAAGAAATAAACTAAGAAAGTATTGAAGACAGCTAATTCGGAAGAAAATATCATTGTAAACAACACAATGATATATTACTAAAAACAAAGCCCATTATCAGAATAAAACGACACTTTCCAAACTTATTTGTCAACTTATAATGTATAAAAATGCTTTTTTCCTCCACCACAAAAAAGTTATTTTTTAATGATTTAAAAGAAATGGTCTAATATTGAAGAATGTCTATATATTTGCAAAGTAAAATATTGTAAACTTATAAAACCATCTACACACTTTTAAGTTGGCGATTTAAAATGTAAAGAACAAATTATAGCTCGAACCGAAAAAGAGATTACCTTTTCCAGAATAGACATAAAAGCCTTTAACAAGAAATATTTTTTATATTACGAAATTGATGAGTTTAATGGTTCTAAATTAAAAATAAACATAACAATTTTTTATTCAGAAAATGATTGCCGAGCAATGACTGATATAATTGATAATAATCTTTAAACTAAAAAAATGGGTTATCAGATTTTAATGATCGTAGAAAACATAACTTGTTCCAAAACATGTCTTGTAAAACAATTGCACATAATTTATGATTATACGTACATCTAAATGTATTGTAGTAAAAAGTTAAACAATATTTCTTATATGCTTAGAATTTAAAATTTAACTCAAATGCATAATAAAGAATACCACACAATAAAGCTTATTTTAAATTTAGACGGTACAGGTTTTTGAATGGCCAGAAAATTTATAACCTTGTTTTAAAGCGTAACAGATAATAACATTAAAAAACCTAGATATGTAACATTGACTGATTTACTGGTATTAAATTTAAGTTACTGTAATCTCTCAAAAGCCAAAAAATTCATAATTTATTTAGAAATTAACAAAGAATGGCAATTAATAAATATAATGAAAAAAAAAAATAGATTCAGACATTGGTTTTAAATTTAGGAAGAAAGATTATTAGCTTTAAGTGACCGAAAAACTGATAACTTATTTCAAAATGTTAACACTTAAAGATATTTAAGACACTAAATTGGTAATGAGATTGACTGATTGGCTTACTGGTTGAAAATCGCAGAGGAAGGACCCTTGGGAGATGTTCATTTGGAGGAATCGTCCGAAACGACGTCTAGTGACTTAGAAGAGATATCGCTGGACACAGAGTCAACCCGCACTGGGGGCGAAAGGCCCGCATTGAGGCAGGGCGGCATCACGGCAGAACCGAGAAGAGAGTGGTCCGGCAGGCTCGGAAAAGCGGCCGGCATGAAAGTTGGCTTGTAGTGTCCTAGACCCCCTGGAAAGGGCACTTGCCCCAGTCCTCGGTGCATGGGGTGCAGAGGTAAGCTGAAGACACTCGTCGCCGTCTGTGGAGGCTTTGAGAAGAGATGTGCATAGTCTGTTACAGGATTGAAAGTCATGCCCGCAGACGTATAGGTCGGATGCCAAGCTAGTTGAGGGAAGGTCGCCAGCGACCTGGGGTCTAAAAGGGGTTGAGGCATCATAGGTGCTTGCAGGGCCCCGTGTGGCCCAACAAGCGTCCCATTTTTCAAATCGGGTCCGATAATGTTCTCAATAGTGAAAGGTTGCTTGTAAGTTGTTGGAACTGAAGATGACAAAAGAGTATCCCCAAGGGGCTGAAGGTGACTTGGGGCGGCAGCCAGGGCTGTTAGCCTCATCTTAGCGTGCTCTTGAACGGCGGCTTGAGTTGCTGTTTCATAATGTTTGAGGTCCGCAAGTGCTGCCGCCGTTGCATCTTTCGCCTGCTTGCTGAGTTTGAAGCGCTTACGCCGCCTTAGATAACTTCCGTTGTCAAACATGTCACCACAGGCTGGGTGTAACGCCCAGTAGCTGCCTTTCCCTGGCCTGTCAGGTCGCCTGGGGATTTTTATAAAACAGTCATTAAAGGATAGATTGTGCCGTAGGCTGTTTTGCCACCTTTGTGTGTTCTTTTGATAGTATGGAAATCTCTCCATAATGTATTTGTAAATGTCACTAAGAGTTAGCATCTTCTCTGTTGAGCTCTGAATAGCCATAAAAGTAAGAGATATATAAGAATATGGCGGTTTCTGGTCGCCGTACGTACTGCGGCCGGGCCGAGGCATGGTGATGGGCCTCACCTCAGCAAGGCTTTGCACTTCGTAAGTCCATGTGATCTCAGGACTATGTCAGAAAACTCAAGCACAGAGTTTCTCACTACACCTTTCACAGCCACCACGATAGCATTGACTCACTCGCTGGAGCTACCTCCCAATCTTTCGACAAGGGGCTGGGCTGATTCACATACCTTCGGGGGGGAGGGAAGCGAAAATAGGGGTGGCTTAAAGCTGACGATGTAGAACAAGCAATAACACACACGCCGACGCGAAAGGCACACAGCGAAACAGCGCGCGCACACACACCTACGGAGCAAACTTTCTGCCGGCTCGAGCGGTATACCGGCCTCTTTGCCGACTGCCCCGCCGAGAGAGGATCGGCAAACAACTTTGGTCACGCCTCTTTCTGCCTCCGCCCACAATGCGCAGCTATGGTTACGCCCATCGCTCAGCTTCTCGCCAATAAGAGCTCTGAGAGAGTTGGGGTAAGTACGACCTCTCAAGTTTTGTTGTTTCAGAACTTCTGAGCGGGCTACGGTTCGCACAAATTGTGAAAAATGATTTTTCTGTGTTATGTTTGGAAGAATACCGATTTTCAAACGTTTCTTATTTAAATGTTTACAGACATGCATGACATTTTTCTGTTGTTGCCTGTTTAGCGTACTTAAACTGCGATTGAAACATTTTTTGCGTCTGAAATTAATTTTCATTTCTTAATTTGAAAAGTATTTTCATTGCAAATTTCGATCTTTTAATTATCGTACGAAAATTCCTAAACTTGAATTTTAATGGAAAATATTAAATTGAATTAAATATTTGAGCCAAGTCTTGTAGTTATTGCAATAAATAGTCATATTATATCAAAAGTTGTTTTTAATTTAAAAAAAAGTATTGCTTTATGAAATCTGCCATCTCGCAAATTTGCTTTAAAGAGTGCTTACTGCTAGTAGTGAGTTGGAATAACCAGCAACCTTTATTTGTATTTTCTTTGATGTCAATTAATAGATTTTGTAATTGAATTAATATATTTTATAATTGAATTGTTATATAGTTATTATTATGCACCCTCAATTTGTACCTCTTAAATACAGCTAGCCTTGAAATGCACAATTATTACCGAGTTCTATCGAAGTTGAAATCCAGTGATACGTGCAAAATTTTCAACTCAGCGTGCTGATTTCTATACAAAATATATTCTTTTCTGCCTTATTCTTTTCTTTTTTAGCTGATTTCTATTCTTTTTACGTGCTGATTCCTATACAAAAAGTTTAAATGAAATACCACGCATTTACAACACTAGAAAAATCATTGAATTTATTTCTTGCTTAAAAAGTTAGTTATTTTCTGTTAGCACTGTCATACACAAAGCTTTCTGACACAAGAAATATCTTAGATTTTCTTACAGTGGCAAACGTTATAAGTTTTTATCGAGCTGCATGGCACTGTGGCCTAACGGTTCACTAAGTGGTCTTTAAAATCGACAGTCACCAGATTCGAATGCTGTGAATTAGGGCCGCTTATTGGAGGTATCACTAAAGTGGGGCCTTAGCTCCAGAGGGGGGGGGGGGGCGGACCCTCAATACTTTTAAGAAGAAAGAAGGCATGAAAAATTCATAAAGAGGGGGAAATCAAATATGAAGGGGGGGGGGTGATAAATGTTTATACAGGAGCCCACATTTGTATAGGCGGCCTTGCATGAAAGTATGAAGAGTCCTGAGTAAGCATACATGCTCATAGTGTCTCAGAATTCATTTTAAACTTAGGTTCCGTTCAAAGCAGCCTTCACGTATATAAAAATTCAGCAGAGTGTTAAAATAATTCAATTGAGTGCAACGCACGCCATTAATCGAAATGCAAATTCTTTAAGGAAAAATATCAAACAACGTAATTAAACACAAAATAAATAAATAAAACAAAGCTTTAAATCTGCTGCTTTATATCATTAATTTGTGCTAAATTACGTAATTTGAGTTTTTTCTTATCTTTATTTACACGAAGTGTTATTACTTATTAATTACAAATTCTCACAAGTCGCACTTGTGTCCAAAAAATTCGTGCTTTGTCATTCAGATCCATGGGCATACTAGATCTGACCGAGTGCAGGTGTAAAGCCTCGAGGCGACCTCATATACTTGTAAGATCTATGCCGGACTTACACAGGGGGGTACCGGACCGGCAACAAAAAGGGAAATTACAACCAGGAGGAGAAGGGGCCTCAATGCCCGCGGTCGCTTTTCACGAAGCTGGGAGACCCTAAATATGCATATACAGGCTTATATTAATTCGGAATCCCCAGTAAATTAGATCCCGACTAAAGAAGGCCCGAGTGTACCATGAAAAGGACGTCAAAATAGATTTTCCAATTCAGTCCAATCCGAGAGCGGCAACTCATCGTATGAAATCGATATTGATTTTCTTGTTAAACAGCGCATGAAATCTTTATTTAACGTGAAATGCATGAAATTTTAATTTTATGTTGCAGAATAGCTGGGATTCATGTCTAACAAAACAGCTGGGAGCATATTTTTGCTTTGTCAAAAATCCGACTCTCGAAATGTGATTATACTGTTTGAGTATCCACGACTGCGAATTATTAATATTTTTTATTTCATTGTTGTCTCTCTGTTTGTCTGTGAGTCCATGCTTACAAAATTATTTCAATTGATAAGAGGTGTTATTGACTATAAGCCCTTGAGTTAATTGAGATAATCACTTGAAATTTGATAGACGATTATGGAAATCCGTAATATTGATCGAAGCCTATTGATTTTTAGAGAGGTCGGAACATGGGAAGGTCCTCAATTTTCCGAAAATAAAATTATATAAATAAATAATTATGTTAAACATTACTACAGTTATGATAATCTTACATGCAAACTTTAATTAGAAAGGCGAATGTCGTCGTTTTCGAAACATTAGCAAGTGCCGTTCTCAAGATATTGCCCATTTTCAATCAAAATTGCAAATATATATATAAGATAATCAATATTATGAGAAAAATAATTACTTTTGATCACTATTATCAAGTATGTATGATCGCCTTGTATTATAATAATAAGACTTTGTATTATATATAATCAATGGCGACGCCACTGATTAAGTGCGTAGTAATGCCCGAAAGCGCTATGGCCGTGTGATTTTTGTACGTCGTAAAAAGAAGAATTTATTAAAATACTTTGAAGCCTTTTTTTTTTTTTTTTTTTTTGTTGTCTTTCATTTTAAAGTCTAATTTAAATTCTTAACATTTATTAAGTCGTGCAACAAGGAACGAAACTATCATGCTGTTGAATCCAGAGAAGGATTTAGAACTTATAGAGAGACCCAAGAGAAAATTGTGGAATGTATACTTAAGAAATTATAAGTGGTGGTGGGTACTCAAACCAGCATTTCATCACCACCGTGTGCAACTCATACTAATTTGAGTATCGAACTTTTACTATGAGAAGCAACTCATATCCTAAGAACAAAATTTAAAGTCTATGGGTGTGAATATTATAGCCTGATGCTCAAACATATAGTATTAGGGCTTACTTTAATCAATAGAAATTTTTAAATGCTATAGAATTGTTCTATACTGGATATAATTCAGAATGCATTTTAATCAAAATTCGTTATCTTGTGTTTTTACTTATAGTAAATAACTAAATAATAAGATGCAATGATAACTTTCTTTGAATATGGAAATAACTTACTTTTATAAGCAAATAAATATACAATAAATTGGGCATCTTAAGCATTTCCTCAATAGAAAAATACAGTTCAATCATTAATTTGATGAACTTGACTAGTTTGTACTAGGTGATTTCATGCTCTTAAAAATATAAATAATTTCCCCCAAAATTATACTGTGTGCTTTATATCTGCAATTCTACATGGATGCATGGAGTAACAAAAGATTTGACGCCAAAAACATTTTGGGGCCCTTTTCTAAAATGTGTCAATTTTGTGTCTGTTAGTTATTCTAAATCTCAGAATTCAACACATAATTTTCACGGCTGAGGTACTGTAAAAGACCTGACTGGCAACCCCATCACCTCTGGTCATTCATTGGTCACTCCATCTGTATCATTTTAAACTGTGGGAAGTAGTTAAGCCGGGGTGGCTCGTCTCCCCACACCTGTCACATCCAATTAAAGGCTGTGAATGATGCCTCTGTCCGAGAGGGGTGAGTCTTTTTAAAGCAGGTTGTGATTTGTACTTAAATTTATGTTAACTAAAGAAGGGAGCATCTACTCATTTCATTCGGCTAAAAGAGTTGTTTTCGACAAGTTACAAATCTCGACAATACAAATTTAGAGGATAATAAAGATTGGGTACATGTTTTCAAACAAAGGGAACATTCTTCTCTCATTCATTGCAAATAAAGGACGATATAGAATAATTAAATAATTTAGACTTCGTTGCAGAAATAATCAAAGTTTGATGATCATTTAAACTCAAATATATTGTAATTGCGTTGTTGTAGAATGTAGATGCGCAGAATTTAAACAAAAATAAAGCGGTTTTAGGACAGATGCAACGCTAAATATGAATTAAAAAGAACTATAAAAATCACGATTTTGACACAAGATTGATGTCATATTTTATTTTGAAGTGGGTCATGTGATCTCTTCATACAATATCCACGTGATCTCTTCAAGGGTGTAATTATTATTTTAATTTTTATTTTAAAAACTATTAAATATATGTTGCTGAAATTGTTTTTATATATATTTTATGGGATAATTTGAACATTTCCTAAAACTTTCGAAGCAATTTGTGAATATTAAATTCGCTTAAAAAATGTTTGAAAAATCAGGTCCCATAGGGTGCAGTGTATTTCATTTTTTCAACCCAGGTTCAATCCAAAATTAAGTTGGTGATATGATTCATTTATATTCCCATAGGTCCCACAGATCGTCTGAACAACATACTAAAATTTCATTTTGTTAAAGTAATTTTTACGGCAGTTATCGTGCTAACGGACAGATAGACAGACAGAATGAACAAGGTCATAAACACTTTTCATCTATGTTGTAAAGTGTTAAAAATATAGATAGCCCAAGCTATTATCCCTGACATTTTTACAATGCAGTACATAAAACAGTACATCTAAAAGTTTTATATATCTATCCTAGTATTAAAATTTGTTAAAAACAGAGAACCTAATCATCATTGTAAAAGAATCATGTATATATCTATTAAAAAAACAAAACAAGAAACATCAATCATGCAAAAGCATTGATTATGAAACACTTTCCAACTCTGAAATGCAATTTCATTTAAAAATCGCTAAAATGTGATACATTCAGTGGTGATATCTTTTACATTATCACAGTACTACAGTAATTTATTATACTTAAATATTTAAAACTTAAATATTTAAAAAATATATAAATCGTCTGATTCTGTATGCAAAATCAATGAATATTTCATTCATATAACTTGTATTCCAGACTCTAGAGCTAAATAATTAATTTACGTAAAAAAATTTCAGCAATTCCTATATAACTCACCTTACAATCGCTTGAGATATTTGCAATCTGCATAAGTCAAAATTAGGCTTTGTTGTAGAAATAATAAAAGTTTAGGGATCATTTAAAATCACAACTATTGTAATTGCGTAGGCACGGAATTCAGATACACAGATAATATATGTGTGTGTGTGTGTGTATTCAAAGTATTGGAATCGTGCCGAAGATTGGAACTCGAATTTTCGAAGGATCTACACATTTTGGGACGTCCAAAACACGAAAAAACTATTTTTAGGGAGACCTCTGTGTGTCTGTGAGGATATTGTATCCACTCTAACGGAAAAACTAATGGACCGAATTTCCTAAAATTTGGTAGGTAAGTTTTTTGTGGGAAACCCTGATGTTCATTAGAGTTTAGTACGATTCGTAATAAAAGAATCTGCCTTCTTTGCGAAATGGCCGGCAAATATTGCTTTTATCCACTCTAGCTAAAAACTAATGGACCAAATTTAACAAAATTTGGTATATAAATACCTCAGAAATTTAATTTTCATTTTTGATGTTAAGGACTTTTTCTTGGACTGGGTTTTTACACAATCTTTATAAATTTAAAATAAAGAAACAATGTTTAAGAGTTTTTTAATAAAATGTAACTGCATTTGTAAAGAAGTGTTTTATGAAATGAATATCACAGCCAATAAAGAAATGGAAACAGTAGTTTCAATGATTACAAATCTTTCTTTCCGATATATAATTTCTTGAATTTTTCCTGATTAGAAAATAACTGCCTTTCTTTGACGGAGATTTACGATAGAAGTAAAGGAGGAATGTTCACTTCCTGGTCTTGCATGTGTGTGGGGGGTGGGGGGTGGGGGGCATTAGGGGACAAAAAGAGAACTGCGTTTTCACAACTTTCCCACACGAAACCGGCCACCGGTCAGATTACCAGAATCTCCACCTTCGCTTTTATGAATGATCCACAGATTTGACGCATTCACACTAGAACGGCGCATTGTAGCAGTTCAAGAAAAGTATAAAAATATGCTATTGCCGTAGATTGTTAATTGTTATACACAATTTTTTTTTACAGATCTATATTGCACGCGCGCACACACACACACACAAACGCACACAAACACAAACGCACACAAATGCAAACGTGCTCACACTCACACACACACAAACACAAATAAGTACAAACGCGCTCATACACACACACAGAGAAAGAAAGAGAGACGTTACTTTAAAAAATGTTTTTTTCGTTTCTATAGATTACCATTCATTGCATTGAAAGAAAAAACAATGGCCTATAACGCGCGCGCGCACCGCCCCCCCCACCCCCCACCCACACAAACACATAAATAAACAGATTTTCAATTCATACGCGCGCGCCCCCTCCCCCCCACACACAAACGCAAACACACAAATAAACAGATTTTCAATTTATGCGCCCCCCCCCACACACACACACAAACAGATTTTCAATTTATGCGAGTGCGCCCCCCCCCCCCCCACACACACACACAGAGAGAGAGAGACGTTACTTTAAAAAATGTTTTATTTCGTTTCTATAGATTATTCAATGCATGGAAAGCAAAAACGATGTCCTATAACGTCCAAATGAAATTAGCTAATACCCCCTTTATGTCAGCTGAGCTACTTAATTTTAATACATGACCTTCCCCTCAGACAATTCGCCCTGTCTTTCCATGCTAAAGAAAAACTTAACATACATTTAGAAGAAATCGCTCCCACCTAATTTTCGACCCTTCCTTCCCGCATTGTTCAACTAGCCACTTGGATCCTTATTCTCATTTGAGCCCCCAAGTCGCAATGTCATAGGTCACGTCTAGCCGCTCCCAGAAATGGCCCCCAGATTTGGCATGAAATCAGGAATATGAGTAGTACTTGAACCATTTTCACTACTGAAGAATTTCTACACTTAATGTATGGCACTTTACAGCATTTGAATTATATGGAAACAATTCAAATTTAAAATTAAATTTCATTTTTAACTTTTATTGGTGCATTAAGTTCATTTCGCAAATCAGTCCTTCTAACAACACTTCAAATACTTAATATCTTAAGATAAATGCATATTCCTAGCTTGTTAATTTTAACCATAACTTTAAGTAATTTTCTAATTTTGAATCCATTGTCATGGAAATCAATTGAATATAAAATTGAAAAAAAGTTTGTTTGCTTGCTTGTTTGTTTATTTGTTTGTTTTTTCGTTTTCCGTATATATATATATATATATATAAATCAACAGTTTTAAGCGGATTTTTTTTTTTTCAAATTTGATATGATTATTCTCTACTTCACTGTGAGTAATGTCGCCCATGTTACAGTTTCTTTGTTTCTTTGCTCAGGGGTTTAATAATATATTAATAACAAGAAAGATCAATCATGCGTAAAGCATTGATTATGAAACACTTTCCAACTGAAATGCAATCCGCGGAATATATCGCATCTTATGCGATACATTCAGCAGTGATATTTTTTTAATTATCACAAAACTACAATAATTTATTTTACTTGAAAACTTAAAACTTCATAAAAAAAAATTGAACTTTATTCAAACGACGCCATCAAAATATAAATCGTCTGGCTCTCTGTGTAAAAGCAGTGATAATTTCATTCATACTTTTTTATTCCAGACTCCGAAGTAAAATAATTTTGCGTGAAAAAAATTCAGCAATTCTTATACAAGTCATCTTACAATCACTTGTTTACATTCTGCATCCATTAAAATTAGCCTTCGTTGTAGAAATAATCAAAGTTGGATGATCACTTAAACTCAAAAATATTGTAATTACGTCAGCATAGAATATAGATGCACAGAAAATAAGCAAAAATAAAGCGGTTTTAGGACGGATGCAACATTAAATATAAATTTAAAAGAACTTTTAAAATCACGATTTTTACTCTGGGAAAAAGATGGATGCCATATTTTGTCTTGAAGTGGGTCACATGATCTCTTCATATTATATGGGTTGAAGGCCCAGACCACACGACCAATCATATTATATGGGTGTAATTATTATTTTAATGTAATGGGTGTAATGTAATTTAATGTAATTTAATTTAATTTAATGTAATTTAATGTAATGTAATTTAATGTAATTTAATTAATGTAATTTAATGTAATTTTTAATGGGTTTAATGTAATTTAATTATATGGGTGTAATTATTATTCATATTATATGGGTGTAATTATTATTTTAATTTTTATTTAAAAACTACCTAACATATTTTCTTGAAATTATTTTTATATATTTTATGGGATAATTTGAGTATTTCCTAAACTTTTCCGTGCAATTTGTGAATTTTAACTTTGCTTGAAAAATGTTTGAAAAATTAGGTCCCATAGGGCTCAGTGTATTTCATTTTTTTCAACCCGGGTTCAACCCAAAACTTATTGGGTGATATTATTCATTCACATTCCCATATGTCCAATAGAGCGTCTCAACAACATACTAAAATTGCACTTTGATAAAGTCATTTTTACGGCAGTTATCGTGCTAACGGATAGACAGACAGAATGACCAAAGTCATACGCACTTTTCATCTTCCGACCGTCCAAATAGATACTCAAGTCCCCAGGATGAGTCGGACGGTCTGGGTCTTCAACACTTTTCATCTATGTTGTAACCTATTAAAAAACACTTTCGTAGAAATAGCACACTGCAGACGATTTCTCGCCGAAACTTTATTTGAAGAAACTTATATCATGTTATTTTGCAACGGAATTCATTTAAAATGGGCTTATATGGCAGACGATTTTCATTCATCCAATTTAAATCATAAAGAAATTGCTATAAAAAGTAAATTTTATATATGAACGGTATAATATTTTTGATTCTGTTGTATCAGTCTGTTATATCATTTTGTACTGTGTTTTACCGATTGTTGTAGCAAGTTAGAAATGACACCAGTATAAATAGCTTTTATTGCTATTTTAGCATTTTCATGTTAGCATTAGTTGACCACACTTTATTTTGTAAATTAGTTTACAACAGAATTGGTTACCAGGATGTTTCATTCTCTAAATTCACTAGTGCTGATAATTTTGTACAACGAAAACAGTGAGGGATTCTTATTCATCATTTTTAAGACAGTCAAATTAAATATTTTAATAGATTTTTTAAAAAATATTGTTATTTAGATTACCATTAAAATTTACGCATTTTAAATCACCAGCAATTTTGAGTAAATTTGTTAGTAATAAACAATGAACTTTTAAGCTATTTATATATATTTATTATAAAGATTCTGTCTAGTTTTTTCACATTGTCCATACTGTAAAAAGGCCACACTTTGCACCCCTTAAATTTAAAATAAATTCCGAACAATTCTTGGTATAAATGCATGCAGAAAGACAGGGGGGGGGGGGGGTGAACTGTTTGGCCTTATACAGCTCACAAAAAGTCCCTCTGGTGGGTAAAATGTTTGTATTTGTGGCATTAGGTTTGTGTTTGTGTCATTAGTTTCCTTGACTCAGAAATAATTGTCTTCCCTGTAAGAAAAGAATACGAACTTTTCTTTATCAGTAAAGAAATTTCAAAATAAATGCTTATGTGTGTATCTAAATATAAAAATTTGCACGGATACGTTTGTCCTCCCTATTATCATCGTATTGAAGCTTCACGTACACAGAAATAAAGCGGTTTTAGGACGGATACAACACTAAATATAAATGAGAAAAAACTTTAAAAATCACGATTTTGACGCAAGATGGATGCCATATTTTATTTAAACTCAAATATATTATAATTGCGTTGTTTCAGAATATAGATGCACAGAAATTAAGCAAAAATAGCGGTTTTAGGACGGATACAACACTAAATATAAATTAAAAAGAACTTTAAAAATCAAGATTTTGACACAAGATGGATACCATATTTTATTTTGAAGTGGATCACGTGATCTCTTCATATAATATGGGTACATAGAGGAAGTCGGAGTAAGAAGATACTCAAAAATAAGCGAAATATGTTCAGGAAGACTTGAAAAGTGGGCGATTTTGTCAAATTCTAAAAACTGAACATTTTGGGAGGTAAACAAATAGTGTTAATTTAATGTATTTTCATTATTTATAGATCCATGTATGAACTGTATATGTATATTAATTTTTCAAAATTAATAGACATATACAGTTCAGAATTTTCTTATTTTGAAATTCTCATAGAATTATTTATCTTGAAAAACAATAATAATTCCTGGAGGTTTAGTAATGCATGCAAAACAATGCATGCAGTTTAACAACATCGCTAAACCGTTGCCAACATGCAAAAAAATTTTTGAAAAACTTTTACGAACATTTTAGAATAATATAAGTACTCAATCTGAAAAAAAAAACCCATCTTTTTTATTCATTCTGATAATCATTGTGATACAAGTAGAACTAAACACTATTTATTTATTATATATATATATATATATATATATATATATATATATATACAACACATGTATGAGATATACTGCGAATAATGATCAATTATAGTAAATCATAACAAACAAAACGAAAATAAACTAAAATGGCACCTTCTGATAAAGTACTCTTGATGCTCTCAATCGGCATGTTAAAAATATCAAAAGCATTAAAACGAGAAAAGTAAAAACAATAAAAGTTAAACAGAATAATTTCTAATTTGAATATGAATCTATGGGAAGATCGAGTTGAGACTCATTTAATTTTTTAATTTATATATTTTCTGTATGCAATAAAAAGTTCCAATTCCAAAGATTGGCTTAATAATCGGTCCCCCAAATCTATTTGGGATTTTCGTTACGTTATCCTCTTTCAATTCTTTTTTACGTTTCTTCTTTTCGTCAATAAAATTTAAAATCCTCAATACTTATAAAAAAATCTGATGCGGGCAACACATGACTTTCCTTATATAATGTAATGAATTTACTACTTTTACAGTAAAAAAATAGGATTTTCTTGTAGTAGATACTAATATTCTTTCCAAGATATTGAATTTTCGACAATTAGTCGTCATTTTCATTGATTTAGCGTCATTTTTATCCATTTGGCGAGATTTTCGTTAATTTGGCAACATTTCAAAAAAGTCGCCAAGTTGGCGACATTCCGCCAAATTCGTCGCCAAAATCTCGCCAAGCGTTATGCACTAAGAAATAAGTTTTTCTTAAAGCAGATAAATGACTATTGGAGCTCAAATACAAAAGTATTGTTCAAAGTATCTTTTTTCAAGAATGGAACGAGCTAGATCCACGAGAAGGATGTCACTCAATTTATCGCATGGTATTACATATGAAAAGTAAACATGTTTCTCAATAGGAAATATTTTTCTTTTTATTTTATATGACTTTTTGATAATTTTTTTAAAAAATGTACAATATCTCGAGAACGGTTCACGTTAGCGTTCTAAAATTTATGTCAATCGTTTTCTAATGAAAAATTACATAAGAAATGTCTATTTGCGTAACTTTATTAGTGGTTTTAATTTTTTGACGATTTTTTCAAAATTTCATTCGAAAATTTAGGGGAGTTCTGAACATTCGATTGCGTATAAAAACAATAGGCTTCCAGTGTTTACGGATTGTGATTTTTGTACCAAATTTGGTTCGAATCGGTCCATTCGTTCGTCAGTTATCGTCTCCACAGACTCACTGACACACACACACACATACACACATACTTTCACACACACACACACACACACACACACACAGACATCACTTCAAAAATGTTTGATTCGTGATCAGGGATGCTTGAAACGTGCTCTCCCGTCGAAAACTCGAATTCGAATTTTCGACCCCGTCACAATACTTTCCTTATACATTATGTATATAAGGAAAGTAATAAACGGATGTCATAGATTTATTTTTTTTCTCTCTCAAAATAATTCGGAAAGGAGTCTGTGGACTAAAATATCAAATTACACCTCTTATACTTAAATTTTAATTTTTATTTCCTCGATGCCAAGAGTGATAAATACCTATCATCAAACGTAAAATACTTATCATCAAACATAAAATACTTTAAGAATATATCACACAAGTATTTTGTATTTTGTTTTCTTACCACCCATATACAAAAGTATTTTGTATTTTCTTAAATTTTCAAAATTATTTTAAGTAAAAAAAAAAGAAATGAAATACAAAATAAGTTACTGTAAAACTCTCTGGCATAAATCTCTTATATTGTTATACATATTCTTCTATGGTTAATGTGCAATATTATTTTTAATTCTTCTAAAAATTTGAAGATTTTAAATTCGATTGCAATTCCTATTAACAAGATATTCTATAGAACTCTAGGTGTAGTGACATTATAGGACACGAGGTAATTTATTTCTGTTTTACTGATGTTACTCTTTCTTACTTAATTAACGTAGTTATTTTCGAAGTATGACTTATGGCAGTGTTTTTCAAAGTGCGACATGATAGTTTCGTGTAAATTGTCTCAAAAATTAAGAAAACATGTGAAATCTAAATGCATAATTTGGACCACAAGGGCCTTTTTTTCAGTTTGGTGTTCCACCATCAAATTAAATTTCAAAACTGTTTCGCCATCAAATTAGATTTCAAAACGGTTCCGTCATTAAATTAAATTTCAAACCTGTCCCGGGACCAAAAAAAGTTTGAAAAACACTGACCTTAGTTATATTTTTAAAAATAGCTATTTATTACTGCTTTGCTAATGTTATCCTTACTCATTTAATTAAATTAGCTATTTTTGAAGTATGACCTATAGTTTTTCTTTAATTGCATTTTTGAAAATAGCTGTTTATTACTACTTTATTAATGTTAGTCGTACTCCTTTAATTAAATTAGTCCTTTTTGAGGTATGACCTATAGTTTTTCTTTAGTTATACTGTAAAAAATAGCTGAAATCAATAATTATGCTAAGCATTTTGAATTTTCCCTTTTCGGAGTTTTGAACTTCTTTATACAAATCTCTTACGTTGGTAGTATTTAAGTAGTCATCAAAAGATTTAAGTAGTAAATTCTTGCTATCGAAAAAGAAATCTTATATCAATTGTTATATATCTGATATTGGTTGATGGTTTAGTTTTGTTTTAGTGTTAGTTAATTAGGTTTGTATCAATTGACTTTCAATACACTTAATATGTATGGAAATTCTGTACACAAATTGTTATTATTAAGAACATTGTATTGTTGTATAATTATATGTATAATTGTGTCTGCTTGTGTAGTACGAAGTGTTCTTTAGAAAAAAACACGCTGACATGTACTTTACAACGGTGCCCAAACAATTTAACTCCAAAGAACCTGAATATAAATACTTTGTTAGACAACATCATACAAAGATTGATTAAGGAATTGATCAGTTTCAAAGGCAATAAAGAACCTTCTTCGTCAGTATTAATCAGAACACCAATACTAAAGAGGGCAAGAACAAACACGTCTATCAAAAAAGTATAGCTGTGTCATGTACCCATAAATGTAACTGTGCCAAACGAAAATTCGGAAAAATGAAAGGAAAACGAAAGAAGGGGGAAACAGATGAGTGAAATGATTCAAAACATTTTCTTTCGCTGAACAAAACTTCGAATTAAGTGTCCTATGTTAAAAATTAGATTTTGGAGGTCCATGAGCAACATAACTAACTAACTTCAAAAATCATGCACAAGAACTATTGTAAAATAATGAAACTTCTCCTTAAAGACCACGCAACTAGCCCTTTTAACGACCACGCGACTAGCCCTATTAACGACCACTTTTATCTGGAACGAATTTCGAATACCATAATGTAAATTTCATCTTCATTCAGGTGACCATACGTATTCCCCTAAACGAGCAGAAAGTGAAGTATACTTAACCTCCTTTGCGATGTTTTCTGTATAGACTCCTAAAAGGCGCTTAGTTCCGTTCTTTTTAGAATCCGTCCTTTTTCCTCTCAATCTTTACTTCTATGAGTTCTTTTGTCTGCATCTGATTTGTCTGCTCCATGTGTAATAAAAGTAAGAGTTGCATTTGACAAAGCAGCAGTGTTTCAATACCTTCACAAGAATATACACTTTTTGACCACTGGACAAAGTCAGTAGAGGATATTTGGGCTTTCACCAATAGGAGGGACAGCAGGACAGCAACTTCTGTGTCATATGGTCCATATTATCTCCACGCTCCCATAAAATCCTCCCTCCTTATTTCCACCCTCCTTGTCTTCATTTATGCGACTAAGACCGAATCAAAGGTCTATATAGGGAAGGGGACTGCAGAATTTTTCCTGTTTTCAATGAAAATGCACATTTATTTATTTTAATATAAATACTGAATTTAAAGAAATAGACTGATATCCTATGTTAAATTCCACTCAAAATTAGGGCTTGCAGCCTGGAATGTGCATATATTTATAATTTTAACCAATAATAACGCGTCTGATAGTCAATAAAACATAATTTCGAATTCATTTGCTGTATTTGAAAAACATACGATTTCTTTTTTAAGATTTAAATGTTTATACCAGTGGTTTTCAACCGGTACGCCGTGGTACCCTGGGGGATGCCTTAGGTGATAGTCAAGTGTGCCGCGGTTGGAAGTGATTATTGCTTGTTGTTCCAAACAATATTAAATATCCGAATGTTTTTGACTACCGATAGTTTTTCGGTGGCCATTGCAGCCACAACTGGCCAGCAGAAAGAATGTAGTTGTCCAAGGAATTCAAAAGCTTTCGAAGAAAATACTTGCTCTATTACATAGTAAAAAGAAAAAGTAGAAACAGCAGAATGAGTCTGAGGTTTTAGATTTTGCAACAATGTCTGATGGCTTTGAAAGCTATAAATTCCCTGTCCAATGCTAAAATTTTGAAACAAATGTTGAATAGCCAAATTTTTATCTTTTCTAAAGTGTGTTCGTTCTCAATGTGGAAGGGTTTATTGTGTAACCCTCTCCAAGATTTGCGCGAGTCCTTCAGCGTCATTCTTCGATGAAATTCTTCAGCCATACAACTCGCATAATTGATATTCACACACCATCATCGATAGCCTTTAAGAGGTATAATTTATGAGTCCAAATCTCACGGGCCACTCATCCGGGGTGAATTTCCAGAGAGAAAAAAATAGGGGGGGGGGGGGCACCCTCTTCACCGAAAGGTGTCGAAATTCGATGCAGACCCATTGAAACTCGAGTCCCATTCCTTTGACAAACACGTCTCATAATAACCTCAGCGCAACAACAAATAAATCCACTCCTCAAAAAGTGAAATCTCGTGTAGCGAAGGCTGGCTGGATTATGGAAGTCAAGTCAAATGTTGACAAAGCCACAATGAGGGCCATTTTGCGAGCAGGCCCTTGAAAAGCATCGCTTTCCACCCTTCAATAAAGCTGGTGGGCCAAACTCGCACTGGCCCACAATAGCCCACTTCTTGGTCGCGCAGCTCCAGCGTGTGCGTGATTTTTTAGCCCCACTTGAATGGAAGAGTTTCTGAAACGGGGATAGTTTACTAAAATCCATGGGACACGCATTTCCATTGAATAATCGAAGAGGGTCGGGGTTGTTGAATGAGAGGGGGGGGGGTGATGTGCCCTTCCCCTTCACCGGGCGTGAACGGACAGAGAAGGGGCGTTTGTCGGCAGAGCCTTTGGTGAATTTTTTCAATCGCACAGACTCTTTATGGGTATTATTAATACATTTTTGTAAAGGCTGCTGATTCGATTGTGGCGAGAGAACGCGTCGAGTATTGTTCGGTTTCGATAGAAAACGGTGCAGCAGGAAGGGGGTCCCGAAGTTCTGCCCGATCTGAGAGAGCCACTTATTATATTTATCCGATTGTCGGTGGGTATTGAGGGCCATTTTCTGTGCACTCGGGCTAAATATTTGTTTATTAGACGTTTCTTTGTGAAAAAGACCGGGGGACGGAGGGGGGGAAGGGGTGTACAATTCGAAAGTGTAAGAGACGAATGACTAATCATAAAAGTGGTGCATTTGGAAGGTTTTGACGTTATAAACTTGCATGTACTTATTCTATATAGGAACATAGTTTGTATTTTCTCCATTCTTTATATATGTTCGTTTTGTATATTTATTTAAAAATTCAAATTTAAATTTCTCTTATTATTGATAGCATAGCCAAAATCTATATAGGGGGTTGAGGGGGTCTATGGCCAAATGAGAGGAGTTTAGATTGCTGAATTTCGTTTTCTAACATGGATCCTATGGATAAATCGATGAGACCCAGATCGTCCGACCTACCAGAAAGGTGTAAGGTAACTGTTTGGACGGCTATGGATAAATCGTGTAATTGTTCAACCAATAGGGGTTATCGCCTCACCACATACACGTACAATTCCCCCACCACCATCACACACTTACGCCACTGTATACGAGTCCACACTTACCCCCATTGTACTCGTATTACTGTGCAGAACAAAATATTTTTTTTTTCTTGGATTTTTTCTTTTTCTTTCTTTTTTTCGTTCTTATCTACCCCCCACCCCCCACCCCATAAGATTTGAGTAAAAGACTAAGACCTTAAGGTAGCACTTTTGATGAAATGTCCATCTCTGTGTGTATGTGTTTGTGTCTATGTATTTCTGCGATGTGTGGGTTACTATAAATCAAGAATGATGCTCTTATCAATATGAAATTTTATGCGCAAATACAGTATGTAAAAATCTGATGTGGGCAACACATGACTTTCCTTATATAATGCAATGAATTTACTACTTTTACAGTAAAAAAAATAGGTTTTTCTTATAGTAGATACTTATATTCTTTCCAAGATAATGAATTTTCGACAATGAGTCGTCATTTTCATTGATTTAGCGTAATTTTAATCCATTTGGCGAGATTTTCGTTAAATTGACAGCATTTCAAAAAGTCGCCAAGTTGGCGACATTCCGCCAAATTCGTCGCCAAAATCTCGCCAAGCTTTACTGACGGTGAAATAAGTTATTCCTATAACAGATAAATCACTATTGGCGTTCAAATACAAAAGTATTACTCGAAGTATCTTTTCTCATGAATGGAACTAGCTAGATCCACGAGACTGATGTCACCCAATTTATCGCATGGTATTACATATGAAAAGTGAACATGTTTCTCACGAGGAAACATATATTTTTTTTTATTTTATATGACTTTTTGATAATTTTTTTTGTAAAATGTACAATATCTCGAGAACGGTTCATGTTAGCGTTCTAAAATTTATGTCAATCGTTTTGTAATGAAAAATTACATACAAAATGTCTATTTGCGTAACATTATTAGCGGTTTTGATTTTCTGATGATTTTTTAAAAATTTCACTCGAAAATTTAGGGGGGTTATGAACATTCGATTGCGTATAAAAACAATAGACTTCGAGTGTTTATGGATCGTGATTTTTGTACCAAATTTCGTTCAAATCGGTGCATTCGTTCGTCAGTTTCTTCTGCACAGACTCACTGACACACACACACACACACACACACACACACACACACACACACACACACACACTTTCACACACACACACACACACACACACTTTCACACACACACACACACACACATACTTTCACACACACACACACATCACCTAAAAAATGTTTGATTCGTGATCAGGGATGCTTGAAACGTGCTCTCCCGTCGAAAACTCGAATTCGAATTTTCGACCTCGTCACAATACTTTCCTTATACATTATGTATATAAGGAAAGTAAAAATATACTAGCTAGGATTTTTTTTTTTTTATAATTTAAATAATCAGAACACAAATTATCCTAAATTTAAAATCTTCATGTCATTATTTCCTATATATTCATCATTACTGGATAATGATATCTATTTCCCGTACAATAAACATAGCATAATGAATTCAGGAAGCATAGTTCGTATGTTCCATTCGTTATGCATGTACAAAGAAATGCATGTAGAAAATTGAATGTTTCTCCTACGTGGAAACATTTTCGAACAAAAACATAGGTTTAAGTAAACCCATACTTGAAATGGCCCTTGAGGATCATTTAAATAATTATGCGTGCCTTATAAATTTGATTGAAGGTGTTGATGCACGTGATTATTGTAACACAATAACTCTTATTACTTTCCTTATATACATAATGTATAAGGAAAGTATTGTGACGGGGTCGAAAATTCGAATTCGAGTTTTCGACGGGAGAGCACGTTTCAAGCATCCCTGATCACGAATCGAGCACTTTGAAGTGATGGCTGTGTGTGTGTGTGTGTGTGTCTGTGTCTGTGTGTGTGTGTGTGTGTGTGTGTGTGTGTGTGTGTGTGTGTGTGTGTGTGTGTGTGTGTGTGTCAGTGAGTCTGTGGAGACGATAACTGACGAACGAATGGACCGATTCGAACTAAATTTGGTATAAAGATTACAATCTGTAAACACTGGACGCCTATTGTTTTTATACGCAATCGAATGTTCAGAACCCACCTAAATATTCGAATGAAATTTTGAAAAAATCGTCAAAAAATTAAAACCTCTAATAAAGTTACGCAAATTGACATTTCTTATGTAATGTTTCATTAAAAAACGGTTGACATAAATTTTAGAACGCTAACATGAACCGTTCGAGATATTGCACATTTTTAAAAAAAATATCAAAAAATCATATAAAATAAAAAATATATATTTCTCATTAAGAAACATGTTCACTTTTCATATGCAATACCGTGCGATAAATTGGGTGACATCATTCTCGTGGATCTAGCTCGTTCCATTCATGAAGAAAGATACTTTGAGTTATACTTTTGTATTTGAACGCCAATAGGCATTTATCTACTGTACGAATAACTTATTTCTCCGTCCATAACGCTTGGCGAGATTTTGGCAACGAATTGGGTGGAATTTCGCCAACTTGGCGACTTTTTTAAATGTTGTTAAATTAACAAAAAACTTGCCAAATGGATAAAAATGACGGTAAATCAATGAAAATGACGACTCGTTGACGAAAATTCAGTATCTTGGAAATAATATAAATATCTACTATAAAAATAATCTATTTTTTTTTTACTGTAAAAGTTGTAAATTCATTGCATTATATAAGGAAAGTCATGTGCTGCCCACATCAGATTTTTTACTTTCCTTATATACATAATGTATAAGGAAAGTATTGTGACGGGGTCGAAAATTCGAAATCGAGTTTTCGACGGGAGAGCACGTTTCAAGCATCCGTGAACACGAATCAAACATTTTTGTAGTGATGTCTGTGTGTGTGCGTGTGTGTGTGTGTGTGTGTGTGTGTGTGTGTGTGTGTGTGTGTGTGTCAGTGAGTCTGTGGAGACGATAACTGACGAACGAATGGACCGATTCGAATCATATTTGGTACAAAAATCACAATCCGTAAACACTGGAAACCTATTGTTTTCATACGCAATCGAATGTTCAGAACCCCCCTAAATTTTCGAATGAAATTTTGAAAAAATCGTTAAAAAATCAAAACCACTAATAAAGTTACGCAAATAGACATTTCTTATGTAATTTTTGATTAGAAAACGATTGACATAAATTTTAGAACGCTAACATGAACCGTTCTCGAGATATTGTACATTTTTCAAAAAAATTATCAAAAAGTCATATAAAATAAAAAAAAAATATTTCCTATTGAGAAACATGTTCACTTTTCATATGTAATACCATGCGATAAATTGAGTGACATCATTCTCGTGGATCCAGCACGTTCCATTCATGAAAAAAGATACTTTGAATAATACTTTTGTATTTGAATGCCAATAGTCATTTATCTGCTGTAAGAATAACTTATTTCTTAGTGCATAACGCTTGGCGAGATTTTGGCGACGAATTTGGCGGAATGTCGCCAACTTGGCGACTTTTTTGAAATGTTGCCAAATTAACGAAAATCTTGCCAAATGGATAAATATGACGCTAAATCAATGAAAATGACGACTAATTGTCGAAAATTCAATATCTAGGAAAGAATATTAGTATCTACTATAAGAAAAATCTATTTTTTTACTGTAAAAGTATAAAATTCATTACATTATGTAAGGAAAGTCATGTGTTGCCCACATCAGATTTTTTTATTAGGAATCCACTGCTAGAATACGCTCTCTCTTTCTATTTAAATTGCAGTCCTGAACTTTATTTTTTCAGCACATTTATGATCAATTTTCCCCTTCAATGCTTGATTGATCACTTATGTTGTTC